>PVIY010001145.1:0-162107 GCA_004026745.1 Myrmecophaga tridactyla
CTCCACTCTGCTGGGGCCAGAATTCCAAAGTCTCCCAACACTGGATGTCTGGTAGCTCAGCTCCGCTTGCAGCCCCAGACCTGCTACTTCCTGTTAGGCCTGGCAGAAACTGGCCCTGCACATGTGCAGCTCAAGCCCTCCTCCAAGGACCCACAGGAAACCCTGTGCCTACTCCTCTGTGTAGCTTCCTCCTTTCTGGTGTCCTGCTTAGCCACTTCCAGCCTCCTCAGCACCCAGCTCCCTAATCTCTGCTTCCTCATTTCAGCAAGATGATTGCCTTCTGCTTAGGTCTCAATTCCCTGCCTAAAGGGTGGGAACCTACCCTCAGGCAGAACCCAGGGGGAATGTGGAGTTCATTTCATGAGCTTTTCTTCTTTCATGGCTCACAGTGCTGTGTTGCCCATAGTCTAATGACTGAAAGCAGTTGTGCCATATATTTGAGCAGTTATGGTTGTTTTTGATGGGAAGGTAAGTCTGAAAGCATTTAGTCTGCAGCCAAAAGCAGAAGCATAGTATTTTTTTTAAAAAAATTGGATTAGTAATATAAAAACATTTCTGTTGGGTTCACAACTCATTATTATTTATGCCATATACCTTTTTAGATCATAGTCAAATTTGGGAAATTCTCTATTAATCTTTTTTCATAAGAAGATGTAAAACATGAGGATATTTTGACTTTTTCTTGTGCATGCATGAATCTTAGTTACTTTCTGAAATGATGGGACTTGTTCTGTTTGTTGTTCTATGTCATCCTTATGATATCCTGTGAGTTATCTTACCTTATCTGACAGGGGAGCTGGTCCATTTTGTTAGGCTTAGATAAGAACCAAATCCTTTGCTTTCCATATTACATAGCTGATTCACTGGAAGGATTTCCCACAGACTAGCTTCTTACTCTAAATATTTCAAAACAATATTCCCTGCCAACTACTCACATGCATAGGACATGTTCAGTTCACAGTAGGCCTCGGGCCCTGCACCTCTGTGTCACAAGGCCAGGTGAGTCAGCTCGTGGGGAATATTCTGGGACTCTTTCCTACGCCAGGATGTTTAGCAGTAACTTCAATTACACTGAAGTGCCTATGAACTATATGAATATAGCACAGTAATCCCAAATTCAGTGCAACTCCAACTAAATGTCCCCTTAGCTAAACCCTCAAAGTAGACACAGCTGCTCCCCCATCACCAGGTGGGAGACAATCTGTTATGGACAGATGTCAGAATGGATAGTCAGAAGTCTAAGGTGACTGCTGTTTAATGCCTCACTTTGGAAAATTAAAAACAAAAAGATGGCCACGTGTATTAGTTTCCTATTGTTGCTATAACAAATTGCTACAAATGTAGTGACTTAAAACAAATATTTTTTATCTTATTGTTCTGAAAGTCAGAAGTCAAAACTAGGCCATAGTGGGCTAAAATCAAGGTGTTGGCCAGACCGATTTCTCTTAGAGGCCACAGGTGAGCATCTGTTTCCTTGCCTTATACCCTCTAGAGACTTGCACATTCCTTGGCTCCTGGCCACATCACTTCAACCTCTGTTTCCATTGTCCTATTTCCTCCATCACACGGACGCCCCCTTCTCCCTCCCACAAGGAATCTTGTGATTACATTGGGCTCACCTGATAAGCTAGGATCATCTTCCCATCTCAAAATTCTCAACTCAATCACATCAGCAAATTCCCCTTTGCGATGTAAGGCAACATACACACATTCTGGGACTAGGACACGGACACCTTTGGGGGACGACTATTACACCTACCACACCATGTGAGTACAATGCCAGGAGCACACAGACCCTGGAGGAGGCATGTACAAAAAAGGTATAGTAAATCAGCTTCCTCTACCACTTTCTGAAGAAGGATTTCTGCCTTTACGAAAATACATGTGGATTCCATCCTCTAACCAGACCCCTCTCTGAATCCCGAACTTTCCTGGCTCACAAGATGGACTGTTTTCTCTCGATTTCAGACATACCTTTTTTTAGCCATCCCCTTTCCCAAAGTGACCTTATGGAAGCTTTTGATATCTCTTTATAATTTAAACATATATATATATATATTGTCACCCACAGGTGTTCTAGCCCTGACTGATAAATTAATCTTCTGATTTGACTTCTCCAAACAGACCTCTGGGAGTTCAGATACATCAGACTAGGGGAGCCTTGCACAATTGCCCAATTCCCCACAGACTTTAAAGGAGAAGAAAATTGTGCTGGAGCCAGATCAGTATTTTAATTAAAATAGGATATTAAAATGAACTATACAAGCAGAGATTATACATCCTAGAAAATACTCCATTACAAACATAGCTATTAAAATTATTTGGGCATAATTTTTTAGAATTTATTTGTGAAACTAGAGTTACTCAAAATTGCTTGATTTGAGAAATTAAATATAGTCTCTGGGATTAAAACCCAAAGATGGTAAATGTTGAAAATAAAAAGTAGCTCTGTTCATTCATTATCATTCATCACTTAGTTCAAAGACTCTCATAGAGGCTTTTTTCAAGTTAGGAAGACTTAGTATATACACTATATATGCATTTTTCTTTGTGGATTGTAAGCTCAATAAGCTATAATAGACTGAAAAGGGCTTTCATTTTCCTTGGATTAGTTAATTCAGGCCTTCCTAGATGTTTGAAAGGTGAAAATATAATTTGTGCTCTAATCTTGAAATAACATGGATTTAAGGACACTACCTTTAATAGGAGAAAAACCCTGAAAGCTCAATTAACTGAAAAAGATGGTAAGTGGTAGATAGCCCCTTACTTATGTAGGAAAAGCAGATCAGGGAGATTTATATATAGTTTTAGTTCTCTGTTAGAAATTCAGATTTATGGTGATTATTTCTAAATATATAGGTGAACCTTTCATGTACCAGACTTATTTGTACATCAGAAAAAGTCTTTGGGGAACACAAAAAGCTAATTAGAACAGTAGGAAATCACTATGTCAGCAAAGAAACTAAAATAAGTTTTCAGGAAGGAAAATTAAAATATGGCATTCCCAGAAGAATTCACCTAGATAAGGAAGCCTAGAGTAGCAGCTTACAAACCTGGTGAAATGATATCTTATTCTCTACCCTATATTAATACAACAAATGAAAGTTTGTAAAAAGATCAGTCAATTATGTGACTTGTGCCTATTCAGCTGCAATTGACTTCTATTTGTGGTATAATATCCATTCTTCCTCTTTCTGGGTGTTCTTTAGGCAAATCTCTCATTCTTGTCACTTAATTCAGGTAGACAACATGTGCCACCAACTCCAGAGTGGATCCTTAGAAACTTAAATCAATCAATACATTCTCCTCTTCTCTCCTAACCCATGACTGGGTTGTGTTCCTCAACCAGAGACAATGCACTGAAGGCATTTCTATGCCTGCTTCTGAGAAAGAGAAGCCTTATTCTTTTTCCCTGGATGATGTAGGTTGGAGTTCTGAGGTCAGGAGCTGCTGCAGCCATTTTCCTACTATGAGGGAGAGAACCTGGAACTGCCTGAAAAAGGGAACATGGATCACTGTGTGGAGATGAGGGATAGAGCCAACTCTTTAAAAACCAGAAATGAAAGATGGAGAGAAGTTGGAATTTTGTTGATATGTGTGTTGCTGCTTCAATTCTTTCCTGAAGCCAGATATCTCTCTGCACATTTTGAAGTACTTAAGCCATTACATTTCCTTTACTAATAAAGTCATTTGAAGTGGTTTTTCTGTCACTTGCTAGCAAAGAATTCTTCACAAATACAGTATTTATTATTCTCTATAGGGAGTAAGAGACAGAAGCCTAAATATCAGTTGGCAAAGATGAAGTTGAATGAAAGATAGAGAAGTCAGCAGTCTTGGTTGTATGGTAACCAAACAACTGGTTACGTGGCTATCTATTTTTATCTTGGAACTCGCACACTATGCCTACTACATTAGAGCTTAAGGGAGATTGATATATAAAAATCCAGAATAAACAGTGGCTCAGTGGCAGAATTCTCACCTGCCAGGCTGGAGATCCGGGTTCGATTCTCAGAGTCTGCCCATGCAAAAAAACAAAAAAAACAAAACAAAAAAAATCCCGAATATTAGAGCCAGCCATTTATTGAAATAAGGTACCAGTACAGAAGAGTCAAGTTTAGGATGGAGCGGGTTTGTCAGTGGAGAAGAGGAAGAAACCATGGCTTGGCTAAGAGAGATCCTTTTATAGGTAGTCTCCAATCCTGGAGATAAGTGAGCAATGCCAGAAGGCAGAGGGGAGGGGAATATAGTAGGAGACACAAAGGGGTTTTTAAAAACCTAATCTCCTAGGCCCTCCTGATGCCTCTTGGCCAAGGAGGGCAGCACTGGGGTTGAGAGCTTGTGCTCTGGAGCCAGACTTCCTCAGTGTGAATCCTAGCTTGGCTACTTACTAGCTGAGTAGCCTTGGAAAAGTTGCCTAACCTCTCTATGCCTCAGTTTTATTATCTGTAAAATGAGGATGATGACAACAGTCTCTATACCACAGATTGTGAAAGTGAGTTATTTTATGTGAATATATAACAGTAGCTATGCATAGTAAATGCTATGTCAGTGTCACCTATTCCCATGCAGTCATGATGCAAAGGGTAGGCCCCAGTACCCATTGTTTGGGATTATCCTGAGGCAGCGGCCACAATGGAGCCATTGTGCCTAAGGAACAGTCAAAGGCAGAGAGATGAGACCTGCATGAGGTTCTAGACAAAGACTTGAGCGGTCTCTAAATTTGTTTAATTATTTTATAGGATTTCTTAATAGACAGGAAACTGTGGGAGGTAAAATAAAGTATGCACTCCAGTAAACACAGCTCTTAATCTTAATCCACCTCTTTGTGAGTGTGAACTCATTGTAAACAGGAACCCTTGAAGATGTTATTTAAATTAAGATTTACCCAACTGAAAGGGGTGGGTTTTAATCTGACTTACTGGTGGCTTTATAATGAGAACCTGGAAGTCCTAGAATCTGGGAGAAAGGATAGGACATTGGCATGGGAAGACATGGGAAAGCCAAGGAACCCCAAATGTTGCCAGCAGCCAGTACTAGAACACTACAATCTTTGAGGAGAAAGCAAGCCATACCCATGTCTAAATTTTGGACTCCTTGTAATATCTCAACTGTGAAGTCAATAAACGTCCATTGTTTAAAGCAAAACCAGTTCGTGGTATTTGTGGTAGTGGCTCAGGCAAACTATGACAGAATACAAGACAAATTTCAAGGGAGTTGTGTCACCAGGGAAATTCTAAGCCTGGGTAATAATGGTCAATTATTGCTCAGGTAATTCCCAGGATCCTATTTCCCACATAAGCAGGGAATAGGCTGCTAGTGAATTAAAGTCTCAAAAGGGGACTTCCTTGCTGAAGCCCCACTGAAGTGGCCCTGGTGTGCCATGGACAAGGGAAGTTCTCTCAGAGCTAAAAGGAACAGACAATCGGTTGGCCCAGGAACTCTCCTCACTATTGAGTCTGAGACTTCTTTTTATGAAAATTTAGAAGAATATGGTGTGTGCCATGTATAACTTGCCACTCTTTATTTTCCAACCTCATCTCCCCCTTTCCAAAGTGGTTTAATTAAATGCAGTCATCCTGACCTTTCTCTGCCATCAACTATTGGAATAAAAATGGTGGTTACACTTTGTATTTAGCCTTAGGTTTCCAGACAATGAGGAGCTATACTCAGATCTGATACAGAGAACAATATATTTCCCCTGTTTGGTGCTGAGTTTGAAATTCATTTGAAAATGAATGTAATTTTCAATTGTTCACTCTTAAGAGAGACACCAATATATTTGAAAATAGGAAAGAGGGCTTGTGAGGATATTCAATTGTTGGTTGCAGCCCAAGTTACCTTTCTAGTACAGGAATAGTTATAGGAAACTATTTTGTTATAGGGAACTACCAATTCCCCATTCTCAGTCAATGCTGGGCCTGTACTAGCTTGAGCTGACAGGTATATCCCAGCCATAGTAATTGGTTCTCAGGTAAGTCCATATCCACCCACAGCCAACACAATGCAAGGAGAACTTTGCTGGGAATTATGGGAAAGAGGAATGTATTAGGTAGGGGTCTCTAGAGAAACAGAACCAGCAGGAAATATCTGTAGATATAAAATCTATAAAAGTGTCTCACATAACCATGGGAATGTAGAGTCCAAAATCTGTAGGGTAGGCTATGAAGCTGACAACTCCAATGGAGAAGGGCCTGGATGAACTCCACAGGAGAGGCTTGCCAGCTGAAGCTGGAAGAAAAAAAACTGTCTCTTCTGAATTCTCCTTAAAAGCCTTCCAGTGATTAGATTAAATATCACTCATTGCAGAAGACATTCTCCTTGACTGATTACAAATGCAATCAGCTGTGGATGCAACCAACATGATCATGATTTAATTCTATGAAATGTCCTCATAGCAACAGACAGGCCAGCACTTGTCCAACCAGACAAACGGGCACCATCCCCTGGCCAAGTTGACACAAGAACCTGACCATGATAGTCCATCCCTTGTCAACTTGGCAGCTATACACATCACCTCAAACCACACAATCTCTAAATAGAAAACAATAACAGGTACATTTTTTTCATTACATTACATTACATCTCATTTCTGTAACTGATTACATAGTCATAGTTCATATTCATAGTTCATATTCATCACTACCTTCTTCTACTACACATTCCATCTTCCCTTTACCCTCAGCAAGCACTTCAGTGGGCCGTGGTTCTTTGCTGGGTAGGGTTACCCAAACCTTCATTCCTGAAGATTCAGAACCATTGGTAGTCCTGTCTGGATTGAGTTGTTGCAGTTTTCCATTGATTTTAATCACAGGGCATGGTAGTACTAAGATACATCCAAGGGGATCTCCTATATTCCAGGAAAACTCTTCTTTACCTCCATTGTATAGTTGCAGTCCTATTTCCCCCTGAGAGTCAGGGTCAATCACCCCAGCCACTAAAGTAATCCCCTTTTTGGCTTGTTGATCCAGGGGCATGAGTAGCCCAAAGTGACCAGGTGGCAGCCTGAGATTCCTGTTCAATGGAATCATTGTTATTTCTCCTGGTGGAAGCATTCCCCCTTCTGGAACTAAAACTTGTAGACCAGCAGAGCTCAAGGTCACAGGTACAAGAAGCAAACATTTTCTTAGTGGATTGCTAGGGGTAATAGTGAGTGGTGCCACTCTCACTATTCTTGGACCCATGGATCCTGGCTATGGGAGAAATAGCACCATATAGTGGATGCTAATTCAGAGCATACACAGCTTCCTGGAGAACAATGCCCCAGCCCTTCAAGGTATTGCCACCTAGTTGGCACCATAATTGAGTTTTCAAAAGGCCATTCTAATGTTCTATCAATCCAGTTGCCTCTGGATGATGGAGAACATGGTAAGACAAGATAATTCCATAAGCATGTGACCATTCCTGCACTTCATTTGCTGAGAAGTGGGTTTCTGGACCAGAAACAGTGCTATGTGGAATACCATGATGATGGATAAGGCATTCTTAAAGTCCAGAGATGGTAGTATTGGCAGAAGCATTGCATGCATGCTTGCCTATATCCAGAGTATGTGTCTATTCCAGTTAGAACAAATCACTGCCCCTTCCATGAAGGGAGTGGTCCAATGTAATAAACCTACTGCCATGTATCTGGCTGATCACCTCGCAAATGGTGCCATATTGAGGCCTAAGTGTGGGTCTCTGCTGCTGGCATATTAGGCACTCAGCAGTGGCTGTAGTCATGTCAGCCTTGGTGAGTGGAAGCCCATGTTACTGAGCGCATGCATAACCTCCATCCCTATTACCATGTTCATAAGCCCATTGAGCAATGACAGGAGTTGCTGGGGAGAGGCTGACTGCTGACTGGTATCCACAGAATGGGTCATCTTATCCACTTGATAATTAAAACCTTCCTCTGCTGAAGTCACCCTCTGGTGTGCATTCATATGGAGCACAAATACGTTCATGTTTTTATCCCACTTGGGAAGGTCTTTCCTCATAACCTTTCCCCAGACCTCTTTGTCACCAATTTTCCAATTATGGTCTTTCCAAGTCCCTGATCATCCAGTCAAACCATTAGCAAATGCCCATGAGTCAGTACACAAATGCACCTCTGGCCAGTTCTCCTTCCAAGCAAAATGAGCAATCAGGTGCACTGCTCGAAGTTCTACCCAGTGGGAGGATTTCCTCTGACCATTGTACTTCAGGGACATCCCAGAAAGGGGTTGGAGTGCTGCAGCTGTCCACTTTTGGGTGGTACATGTGTATCATGCTAAACTATCTGTAAACCAGGCCCAAGTTTTCTCTTCCTCAGTCAATTCATTGTAAGGAACTCCCCAAGAGGCCATAACTCTGGTCTGGGAAAGAGAAGGCAATGTAGCAGGAGTGGAGACTGTGGGCATTTGGGCCATTTCCTCATGTAACTTACTTGTACCTTCAGGACCTGCTCTGGCCCTATCTCGGATATACCAATTTCATTAAAAAAAATTTTTTTTTTTTGCATGGGCAGGCACCAGGAATTGAACCCGGGTCTCTGGCACGGCAGGTGAGAACTCTGCCTGCTGAGCCACCATGGCCTGCCCAGAATTTCCATTTTATGATGGAATGCTGCTGTGCACACCCAGTTTTTTGACTAGGTGGGCCAGACAATACCCAGCCTATGATAGGCAACTCAGGTCTCATGGTAGCTTGGTGGCCCATGGTTAAGCATTCAGTCTCTACTAAGGCCCAGTAACAGACCAAAAGCTGTTTCTCAAAAGGAGAGTAGTTATCTGCAGCAGATGGTAAGGCTTTGCTCCAAAATCCTAAAGGTCTGTGTTGTGATTCTCGTATAAGGGTGTGCCAAAGGCTCCAGAAGGCATCTCTACTTGCCACTGACACTTCCAGCACCATTGGATCTAATGGATTATACGGTCCAAGTGGCAAAGCAGCTTGTACAGCAGCCTGAACTTGTCGCAGAGCCCCTTTTGGTTTAGGTCTCTACTCAAAATCAGCAGCTTTTCTGGTCACTCGATATATGGGCCACAGTCGCACACCCAAATGAGGAATATGTTGTCGCCCAAATCCAAAGAGACCAAGCAAGCATTGTGCCTCTCGTTTGGTCATAGGAGGGGCCAGATGCAGCAACTTATCCTTCACCTTAGAAGGGATATCTTGACATGCCCCACACCAGTGGACACCTAGATATTTCATTGAGGTGGAAGGCCCCTGTATTTTTGTTGGATGTATCTCCCATCCTCTGATATGCAAATGCCTTACCAATAAGTCTAGAGTAGTTGCCATTTCTTGCTCACTAGGTCCAATCAACACAATATCAATATATGGACCAGTGTGATGTCTTGTGGGAGGGAGAAACGATCAAGGTCCCTGCAGACAAGATTATGACATAGGGCTGGAGAGCTGATATACCCCTGAGGTAGGACAGTGAAAGTCTACTGCTGACCTTGCCAGCTGAAAGCAAACTGTTTCTGGTGGTCCTTACTAACAACTATGAAGAAAAAGCATTTGCCAGATCAATAGCTGCATACCAGGTACCAGGGGATGTATTGGTTTGCTCAAGCAATGCTACCACATCTGGAACAGCAGCTGCAATTGGAGTTACCACCTGGTTGAGCTTACAATAATCCACTGTCATCCTCCAAGATCCATCTGTTTTCTGCACAGGCCAAATAGGATAGTTGAATGGGGATGTGGTGGGAATCACCACCCCTGCATCCTTCAAGTCCTTAAGAGTGGCAGTAATCTCTGCAATCTTCCAGGAATCTGGAAGTATATTGCTAACCTTGCCAGCTGAAAGCAAACCGTGTCTCATGGTTCTAACACCTATTGAGAAAAAAGCATTTGCCAGATCAAAAGCTACATTTGGAGTTACCACCTGGTTGAGCTTACAATAATTCACTGTCATCCTCCAAGTCTTATCTGTTTTCTGCACAGGCCAAATGGGAGAGTTGAATGGGAATGTGGTGGGAATCACACCCCTGCATCCTTCAAGTCATTAAGAGTGGCAAGTCATTAAGATTCCCTCCAGGATTCTGGTATTGCTTGTAATTTGCTATTTTGCTAGGTAGAGGCAGTTTTATTGGCTTCCATTTAGTCATTTCCACCAGAATAGCCCTTACTCCAGGAGTTAGAGAGCCAATCTGGGGATTCTGCCAGTTGCCCAGTATGTTTATTCAAATTATGCATTCTGGAACTGGGAAATAACTACAGAATGGGTCCAGGGGCCCACTGGACCCAGTGTGAGATGAACCTGAGCTAAAATGCCATCAATCATAAGCCTGACTTCCATAAGCCCCCACTCTTACTGGTGGACCAGAGTGATGTTTTGGGTCCCTTGGAATTAATTTCACTTCTGAACCAGTGCCTAATAATCCCCCAAATATCTGATTATTTCCTTTTTCCCAATGCACAGTTACCCTGGTAAAAGGCTTTGGTCTTCTTGGGGAAGGCTTGGAGGAAGATAAACAGTATAAATTTGTGGCAGTGCAACAGGGTCCTCCCCCAAAGGGACCTGACTTCCCCCTCACTCAAGAGGCTCTGGGTCTCAAGTCTGGACATTGATTAAGGGACTGTCACTGTCTGTTTTTGTAATTCAAGTTAGACTTCTTCTCACTTAACTTAGAACTCTTTTGTTTATACAGCTCAAACACGAATTTACTACAACGCCCATCTACTGTACTTCTAGGTACCACATGATTTACTAGCAAATGCCACAAGTCTCTGTGAGTCAGATTATTTTGACTCCTGCTTTAAGTCTGCTGTCTATTATGATAGCCACATCTACCTTGTCTTTGGCGATTAAGTGCTGCCACCTGGCTCCTGCCAACTCAGTATCCAATCATTCCCATTGTGTTTAAGGATTCCAGCTCAGTGACAGCAGTTCCCACAGTAATATCTGACCTACAAAGAAGTGCAACTACAGAGCTGTTCAGGGATGATGGCCCTAGTCTCACAAATTTATTTATCACAAGTCTGATTCCCCCGACATTCCTGGTGTGTAAGAGCAGGCTTTCCAAGATAAATCCAATCTAACATTCCAAACTCTTTAAATCTCTGGATCCCCTCACCTACCAGGGCAGTATCAGCCAACCATCTAAACAAACTGTTAATGACTTTTCTAAATGCAGAATCTTGTCTTAGTGGGCCCATATCAATAAATTCAGCCTGATCCAACTTTATATTTCTCCCACCATTATCCCACACCTTTAAAATCCATTGCCACACATATTCCCCTGATTTGTCTATATAAATTGGAAAACTCACAGAGTTCTTTTGGAGTATAATGTACCTCTTCATGAGTAATACTTTGTACCTCACCTTTTGGGGTCTGTTGGTACTTCAGTCTAGTTATAGGTCTGGAAGAAATGAGGGGTGGTGGGGGTGGGTCATGAAAAGAATTAGAAGTATCTTCCAAGCCATTTGCTTCAGGGCATTCATTTGCAGTTTCATCTGGTGGAACACGATTAATCACTCTAGGGTTAATCCCTTCAGATTGATGATGGGTGGCTGAAGGTGGGCAGCTGTGTCCTCAGGGCAGATTATTGGAGGGTTATTTAGAGAAGACTCAGCATGACCTAGGGTTTCAACCTCTCCACCAACATCATTATCCATCCATGTGTCACTATCCCATTTTTAAGGTTCTCACTCTTCCAATTAATGCCCTCACTTTAAGACAGACACCATGCAAGATTGAGATTTCAGTTTGCGTTGTAAAGTTGCTACTCTAACAAGATTCTGAGTCTGATTTTCAGAGATCTCAGGTCTATGGCTACAGGAAATAAGATTCTCCTTCAGGACACTCACAGAAACATCTATATCTGTCAGACGGTGCGTAAGCTTCTCATTTGAAGGGCTTAAGCCCTTCTCTTTCACTCATTAATGTATGCAGTGTATCTAACAACAACCAGCCAACATCTCTATACCTCCCATTTCCATGAAACTCATAAAGGTGTCAAAAACATTATCCTCCAGAACCTGGCTTCATACAAGTGAAGCATTAGAAGAATTCAGTGATGATATTTTGACTATCTCTTTTGCCAACTCACCTCATGGATTGGCAATATCATTCCGATTATGGGAATTAGAGTCCTTAGTGCCTTTGAATCTAGCCAGAGTAGAAAACCAATCATAAAAACCCATTTTTATGATTCTGTTTCTTAAGAACCACTCCTAGTACCAAGTTGTATTAGCTAGGGTTCTCTAGAGAAACAGAATCAGCAGGAAATGTTCATAGATATAAAATTCATAAAAGTGTTTCACATAACCATGGGAACATAGAGTCCAAAATCCATAGGGCAGGCTGTGAAGCTGATGACTCTCATGAAGGGTCCAGATGAACTCCACAGGAGAGGCTTGATGGCCAAAGCAGGAAGAGAAACCATTGCTTCTGGATTCTCCTTAAAAGCCTTCCAGTGATTAAATTAAGCATCATTGCAGAGAACACTCCCCTTGGTTGATTAGAATTCAGTCAGCGATGGATGCAACTGATGTGATCATGATTTAATTCTATGAAATATCCTCATAGCAACAGACAGGCCAGCACTTGCTCAACCAGACAAATGGACACCACCACCTGGCCAAGTTGACACATGAACCTGACCATGACAAGGAGGTTTTGCTTATTTCCATAGAAAGTTTGTTGTGGTGATTCAAAGTATGCACCAGCTGCAGTGATTTTACCCACAAGAAGAATCTGGACATGAGAGACTGGCTGGTGGGAGCATAGTCTGATGTCTGAGAATGGAGTAAAGGCTATGGCATGCAGAACAGGACTGGGACATTTCTAAGCACAACATACAGCTTCCTTGAGTCTAGCTTTCACTCTAAAATTTTCAAATAGATGAGCAATAATTTCTACATGGTAAAGCAAGATACTGGAGCCAGACTATCTGGATTCAAATACCTGCTCCAATTTACTAATTGTGTGACCTTGGAAAAATTAGTTAACATCTTTATTCCTCAAGTTTTTCATCTGTAAAATAGGGATAATATATCTACCTCAGAGTGTTGCAGGATTAAATGAATATATTTATTTTATTTATATACAATATATACAAAGATATATATTCATTTATATATGATATTCACACCTACAGTATATATCTATATCTATATCTATATCTATATCTATATCTATATCTATATCTATATCTATATCTATATCTATATCTATATCTATATCTATATCTATATCTATATCTATATCTATATCTATATCATCTATTTCTCTCTATATATCATGCTTTTCTAGTTTGCAGGCTGCCAGAATGCAATATGTTAGAAATGGAATGGTTTTTAAAAAGGAGAATTTAATAAGTTGCAAGTTTACATTTCTAAGGCTGAGAAAATGCCCCAATTAAAACAAATCTATAGAAATGTCAAATCTAAGGCATCCACGGATAGATATCTTGGTTCAAGAAGGCTGATGAAGTTCAGAGTCTTTCTCTCAAGTAAGAAGGCACACTGTGAACAGTCAGGGTTTCTCTCTCATCTGGAAGGACACACGGTAAACATGGCATCATCTGCTACCTTCTTCTCCTGGCTTCCTGTTTCATGAATCTTCCCGGGAGGCATTTTCCTTCTTCATCTCCACAGGTCACTGGCTGGTGGATTCTGTTGTTTGTGGCTATGTCATTCTGCTCTGCTCTCTCTGAATCTCTTATTCTCCAAAATGTTTCCTCTTTTATAGGACTCCAGTAAACTAATCAAGAGCCAACCAAATGAGTGGAGACACCTCTACCTAATCCGGTTTAACAGCCACTCTTGATTAAATCACATCTCCAGGGAGATGATCTAATTACAGTTTCAAACGTACAATACTGAATAGGGATTAGAAGACATGGCTGCCTTTACAGAATGGGATTAGGATTAAAACATGGCTTTTCTAGGGTACATACATCATTTCAAACCAGCACACATGTTAAGAACCTTACCCAGCACACAGTAAATGCTACACAAAAGTTATATATTTTTATTGTTTAGGCCAATTTGAGTTCTGTCTTCTGTCACTTATCTCAACCATTCTAAGATTTAACTTTTTTCCTTTTGCATTAGACAGTAATCCCCATGGAACTTGGGTTTGGAGAAAAAGGAAATGTCAGAAAACACTTGCTGCAAAATCATACTTTTTAATGAGAAGGTGAAATTTTATTTTAATAATCATATTGCATTTCTGGCATAATGAAGCATCACATTCTAGAATGGCTTTATGCTAAAATATAAATTCAATTATTTAAAACATATAAGGAGTCTATCCTCATGCTTCTTTAAATTCTAATGTCTCTTATTATTTCTGCCATTCAAATTGATCCTGCTTTGTAGTTGAAAAGTGCTTCTGTTTACGTCTCAATTCTAAGCATCCTGAGGACTTAGATCTAAGTTTAGCATCTCCTGTGCTGCTCCGTGACCCCAAATACTTCTGGTTGGGTTATATGTTTGCTCCCTGTTACTGAGATAAGAAGGGTACATATACTCTTATCTGCTGTTGGTAAGGTTTTGTTTTCATATGCCAGAATTGCCTCAACAGACAACTAGCTAGTCCTGCCTTTTAATTACTGTCAGAAAAATGGCTTAAGACCAATGGCTTTAACACCGAAATCATTTTGTTAAATAGACATTCTTCTACAATAACTTGGCTAATAGTCAAACGTTCTATATATCATATCAAATCATTCCATTATTGGTGAGTACATTTTGCAACTCCTATATCTTGAAGGGATCATCAGGATGTTTCCTTGCTAAAATTAGGTATTCTTTGTGTAATACATTGAATGAATAACATGGATAAAAGAATCAAATGAACAAATCATCTGTTCATTTCCAACATTCTCCAAGGTGTTTTCTAAGCACTCTATGTCAGCTGCTCTTCTTTAGTCAGCCCTATTCCAGTTTGGCTGCTCCCTTCAACATTTCCCCAAAACCATGCATGTGAAGCTCTCTGACAGCATCCATACTGCCAACATCCATACTGTTCTCCGTTCAGTTGACCTCAGCATGTATTTTATGTTGAGGATCATGACATCATCTCAACATTTCATGCTACTCTTTTGCTTTTCCTCCTAAAATGTCCCCTACTTTAGAGCCTTTTACACTTCATCCTTCATGGAATGCTCTTTCTCTAGCATTTCACATGACTGACTCCTTCTCAGCTTAATTATCACTTCCAAAAACTGATATGAGGATCCATCACTGTGTGTAAATAGATTCATTCCTCATCTTATTCTCTATTCTAGTTCTACATTTATTTCTCTCATTGCAATTTGTTTTGATTTTTTTTTTGCATGGGCAGGCACCAGGAATGTTTTGATAATTTTTATTAGTGGGGCTTGCTTGATTATTTTTATCTCCCCACTATAATATAAAATTCAGAAAGTTTTTACCCAGTGTGCTGGCTTTAAATGATGTATGTACCCTAGAAAAGCCATGTTTTAATCAAAATCCCATTTTGTAAAGGCAGAATAATCCCTATCTAATACTATATATTTGAATCTGTAATTAGATGTAACTTAATCAAGAGTGGTTGTTAAACTGGATTAGGTGACGACATGACTCCACCCATTTGAGTGGGTCTTGATAAGTTTCTGGAGTCCTATAAAAGAGGAAACATTTTGGAGAATAAGAGATTTGGAGAGAGCAGAGCAGAAGGACATAGCCACGAGAAGCAGAGTCCACCAACCAGCAACCTTTGGAGATGAAGAAGGAACATGCCTCCTGGGGAGCTTCACAAAACAGGAAGCCAGGAGAAGAAGCTAGCAGATGATGCCGTACTCACCATGTGCCTTTCCAGATGAGAGAGAAACTCTGACTGTGTTCGCCATGTGCCCTACCACTTGAGAGAGAAACCCTGAACTTCATCCGCCTTCTTGAATCAAGGTATCTTTCCCTGGATGCTTTAGTTATGACATTTTTATAGACTTAGAACTGTAGACTTGTAACTTATTAAATTCTCCCTTTTAAAAGCCATTCTGTTTCTGGTATATTGCATTCCAGCAGCTAGCAAACTAGAACACCCAGTGCCAATCTACATAGCAAATATTCTAAAACATGTTTTAAATGGATGAGGTTTCGATTGTTCAACATTTGGCACATCTGTGTGCAATGTAAGCATCTCATGTCAGAACACAGAACATTAAGTAACTTTCGAGTGATCTTCACCGGGAGTAGAATTCAAAAAGTTTGCAATGATATAACTTTCCCCTTGTCTAATGGGCAGAATAAAGCCATTCATCAAATTATACTGGACAAGGGGGTGCAAGGGTAGTTCAGTGGTAGAATTCTTGCCTTTTATGCTGGAGACCTGGATTCAATTCCCAGTCAATGCACTTCCCCAAAAACAAACAAGCAAAACAAACAAATTCAACAAATAGTGCTGCAATAACGGGCTACTCACATTAAAAAGTAATGAAATGTCACCCTGCCATACAGCATTCAAAAGAATTATAGTGAAAGAGAATAGGTTGGCAGATGGTAGAGCCTTAATAAGCACTTGTTGAAGGAACAATGCATTGAAAGAGCAAATTGGACTTTCTAGTAAACAGAAAAACCTTAGTTCCTTGGGAAACCTCAAACTTTATTGCAGTCTACATTTCTTTGAGTTTTGTTCTGTGGTTTAGCCTCTTCTTTTTCAGTTTATAGTTCCAAATGAACAAGATCTATGAAAAATCTGGGCAATGTAAAGATAAAATCAATGTTGAAAAATATAACATTTCCCACTTTAAATACCAGAAGCAAAGCCTCAACTGAAAGTGTAGTCTTGTGATTTTACTCCCAGTCTTCTAGCCCTCACGTTCTTTTAGTTTGCCTATTGCTTGTTTTTCTAGTTTGCTAATACCCTTTTCTTTATCTCTGTTCTTCAATATTTTAGATCACTTAAACAGCAACATGTATTCCTTGGGGCCTCTAATAACCTATTATTAGATTCTCTCTAGATAGAGTTTCATTATCAGTTTAGTTTCTACTAAAATTGTTCTATATGGAATACCAAAGAAGTTAAAAAGAGAAAAATGACTGACTTGATCTGCTCTATAAAAACTTCATTAAATGATAGCAATACTTTTCAGACTTGTTTTGGCAGCAGAACCTATCTTCCTCACCCCATCTCATACCTCATCCTCCAAGAAAGAGAACTTTCATATGGAAAGCCAGTCTATAAGACAGATAAAATGGCAGTGCTAGGAGTGGGGAGCTGGGGTCACTGACACCTTGGCCTCCCTCTGCTGCTGTAGCAGTTGGTGATGGACTTCTACAAAACCATACACTTTCTCTCATCACTGTTTGTCAACCATTGCGTGTTATTATCGACCAGCCCTTCTGAAGTTCTATGGGCTTATCTGTGAGAACCAACCCTGTAGGTCTTGTAGAAGAGCAGAAAACTTCCAGGGAATTTTTTCCAGAGACAAGTCTCAGAAATGATATAATCATTTCTAAAATTGGCATCTCTCTTTCCTACTTTAAGTTTCTTTTGTAAATTTCAGTGGAAATTTGAAACCATTTGAGAACATAGTACATGTATTCATTAATTTTGCTCCATAGACTAAGAAAACTGTTGAACCCAAAAAATTGTCTAACAGTTAAAATTTAGTAGCTTGTATTTCATTGTTTTTTTTTTTACTGCAAATGTCGATGTATTAATATTTTTTATATTTTGAGGCTGCCCAGTATATTTCTATATTTCACCTCTGAACTGATTATAATTCTTGTTTGCCTAAGTAGACTACAACTGTGAGTGAAATGAATTTAAAGTTCATAATTAAATATTGAAAATGTTCCAAGGGCAGTGACATTCATGTCCCTAAGGTATAGGGTTTCTCAAGAGCACAGCACTTATTTCGCATTTAATAATGCAAAGTTCTTTGTTGTAGCTAGGATAAGAGAATATGTGCCTCAATCCTAGCTTGTTTTCTACCTCAATAAGTTTTTTTTTTTTTTTTGCATGGGCAGTGTGCTGGTTTGAATCTGTGGTGGACCCCAGAAAAGCCATGTCCTTTAATCCTCACCCAATTGTGGGTGGTAACTTTTGATTAGATGATTTCCATGGAGGTGTGTCTCCACCCATTGAAGGTGGAGTTGCTTACTGGAATCCTTAAAAGAAGAAACATTTTGGAGAGAGTCCCTTTGATAGAGCCACAAGAAAGCCAGCAGATGCCACCATGTTCGCTATGTGCCCTTTCAGCTGAGAGAGAAACATTGAACGTCATCGGCCTTCTTGAACCAAGATATCTTTCCCTGGATGCCTTAAATTGGACATTTCTATAGACTTGTTTTAATTGGGACATTTTCTCAGCCTTAGAACTGTAAACTTGTAACCTATTAAATTCCCCCTTTTAAAAGCCATTCTGTTTCTGGTATATCGCATTCTGGTAGCTAGCAAACTAGAACAGGCAGGCACCGGGAATCGAACTGGGGTCTCCAGCATGACAGGTGAGAACTCTGCCACTTAGCCACTGTGGCCCGCCCAATAAGTTATTTTAAAAGAAAACATTATGATGATCTTATTTTCTTTCTGAGTTAGAGTGCTAGCTGAAAAAAAAAAAAAAACCCTGAGAAGAATTTACAACTATAAACATTTGCAAAATACCTATTTTCTCATTTCCATTTATGTAGTGAGAATAGATCAATTAAAAATAACCTTTTCTTAATTAACTCTATACTGAATATGTTACCCATTATCTGTTCAAGGTGACTTTTATTTTTAAAAATCAATATTTCACTCAGCAAAAATTTTATGGAATGAGACCTGATAATTAGCATAAATAAATTACTTCTATAATGCAATCCAAAGTACACAAACTCTCTCCATAATCATCAATCTTTCATTGTAGTGAAAGTGGTTGTTTGACTTTACTGACTACAAAGCATAAAGCACATTCCCCCTGCCCTCGTTTCCAACAACACATGAAGACATCAATTAATATTTGAGCATCAGCTGGGTGTAGGACCCATGCTGAGACCCAATGAAAGCATGACTTTTGCTCTCAAGGATTTTTTATTCTTGAGGATGGATGAGGTAAGAATTGTAAAAATTGCTTTGTCTTGGTGACAGTACAAAGAAAGAGCGATGACCCGTCAATTATTGGCAGGTCCAGTGAGACTTGGGCAGTTCCAAAATTAGATTCCTGTTCCCCAACAGATGGTGTCAACCCAAAGTGCAACCTGGAGAGCCATTTAGAGATTCAGGCTGGCGTCCTTAAATGCAACAACCATAAGAAGGAAACCACCAGAAAGCAGAGGGCTTTGACTAATGGGCATTCCGCCGCAAGTGGGTGGCGCCACTTGATTTGCTGACTTGCCTCAGAAGCAGCCACAGAGCAGTATACTGGGTTGACTACTGTCCGCTCAAATTTGCATCCATCTGAAACCTCAGAATATTGCCTCATTTGGAACTAGGGTCCTTGCAGATGTAATTAGTTAAGACATTTCAGACTGAATTATAGTGAGCCCTAATCCAATGACTGGTGTCCTTATAGGAGAAAAGAGAGGGAGAGTCACACACAGAGACTCAGAGGGAGAAGACAATGTGAAGATGGAGGCAGAGATCTGAGTTATGATGCACACACCAAGAAACACCAGGGATTAGCCAGCAACCATCTGTACCTAAGAGAGAAGCATGGAAGAGAGTCTTCCTCTAAGACTCCAACAAGGAGCCAAGTCTACCAACACCTTCATTACAGACTTCTAGTCCCAGAACTGCAGAAGAATAAATTTCTGTTGTTTTAAGCCACCCAGGTTGTTGTAATTTGATATGACAGCCCAAGAAAACAAGTGGAAAAATCCAAGTCTTAAGGGAAGGGGCTGCTGGGAAAGTGTCTGTAGCCTGCTCTCAGCAAGGAGATGATGCTCTGTTTTCTGGATGAGGTTGAATCATTGTTAGTAAATCAAACAAACTGAGAGGTGCTGTACATAAACATTCCTGAAGAAAGACTTCAGAAGAAAAATGATATTGCACAGATGTTTTTATGGTGACATTATTTATAAGAGCAGAAAAGTATAAAAGAAAACTAAAAATTCAACAAGAGTGTTAAGGTACATTATGATTTATCATTCCTGTGTATTATTGGGCTGCCAATAAAAAGGTAATTATGAAAACTATCCAGTAACAAGGGGAAGTGTTTGTGAGTTGTATTAAATGAATAAAGTAGGAAGTAAATGGATCATTTATTTAGACCATATTGAAAATAATTGACTGTCAGTAGAGATAGACAAAAGGGAAAGAAAACAAATAAACACTGAACTTGGAGTCAGAATACCTGGGTTTATATCCTGGATTTGTCATGTATGATTCGCACTTGGGCAAATTAATCAGTCTTCTGGAACTTTGAAGTTGTACTAGAGGGACAATGACATTGACCTTCATTCAGAGGTTTGAGTGTCAATTAGGAGAACATGTCTAGTGTTTATATGGAGTAGTTAAGAGAGTGGACTCAGAACCCAGGCAAACTTGACCAAACTCTGGTTCAGTCATATGTTATTGATGGAACTGTGGACAAGATAATTAACTTACCATACCTCAGTTTTCTTATTGATAAATGGGCTGTATGGTTCAGAGGCCAAAGGCTTGGAGGTTATAGCCGAATGCTTGGGTTTGAATCAACCATTTACAGATTTTGATACTTTGTGCAAGTTATTTAATTCCTCTGGGTCTCAGTTTCCTCATCTATAAAATGAGGATAAAAACAGTACTTACTATATGAGCTGTTAGGAGACTGATATGATTTAATATGTGGAAGAGTTTCTGGATCAGTGCCTGGCACACAGTAAGCAATCAACACATGTTAGTTGTTATTATTTAGAATAATGGAAGACATTTGAATTGAAGATGGTCATGAATCTGGATAGGAGCTGAAAGGGAACCCAGGCAAACAAAGCCATTAATAAGCTACTGCAGTAGGATCAGGAAAGAATTCAATCTTTGTCTTAGGTGTCTTTATTGCTGTTGCAGTTTTTGTTTGTACGATAAATTATAATCTAAAATGGGGGAAAAATGAACAAATCTGTCCTATTTACTAGTCCTTAAGGCAATGCCTGCTCAGTGACTGGCTGATAAACTAATTTGTGTGATAGTAGGAATAGCTGGTATTGGATTAATGTGCTACCCCTGCAATGTAATATATTAGCATTTTAAACAGGCACCTTAAATGCCTTATGCTTGAGAAATGACTGATGTGGATTATCAGAGCCTTCCTTGGTAAAGGCTGTTGTGAAGAAGGATTTGATTCTAAAGAATTTTGGGCATTGCTCCAGCACTATGTCTTGGAATTGGAAAATCACACAAAAAGAAAGCTGAATTCTGGGGCCCTGAGGATGCCCACAGCTGTTCTTTGTCTGATCAGTGAGGCTGAGCAGAGTCTGGGGAAAAGCAGCAGCTCCTTTCCTGCATGACAACAGAACCACACAGTCTCAGGTCAACTGAATCATGTACTCCAAATAAAGTCGTGTTCTCAATCCTAACCTTGATCCACGTTCCTGTGGGTGTGAATGCATTTGTAAATCCAACCCTTTGAAGACGTCTTATCAGTTAAAGTGTGGATACATTAGGGAACAAGATCTTCTAAGATTCTATTTACATGTAACCCAACTGAGTGAGGGTGGGTTTTAATTTGTATATCTGGAGGCATTATGAAAAGAAGAAATTCAGATGAAGCCAGAGGATCCAGAAGCCAGAAGTCAGCAGAAACCAGAAGAGTAGACAAAAAGGAGACAGATGACCAAGTGATGGGTGGCAGATATGCAAGCTAAGGAACCCCAAGGATTGAGGTGAACAAGAATACTACAGATTTTGGGGAGAATGCATGGCCTCACTGACACCTTGATTTTGGACTTCTAGCTTTCCAAACTGTGACTAAGTAAATTCCTATTGTAACTCACCCTCTGTGTAATATTTGTCATAGCAGCGAGGCAAACTAAGACACAACTCACTGGATTTGCCTCTGCAGAAATCTCACCCACTCACCTTTATGTCATCCCTATCCCTGCAAAAAAAGAGAAAGGACACCTACAAAAAGTAACACAAGTTAGATTGATTGGCCCACAAAACAAATATTAACAATTCATTTGTGTCCAAAATTTTAGGTTACAAATATTTTAATGGTAAAATTGTGGTAGCTCAAGACCCCATTAAAGCATCTTGACTTTATTACATTACAAGTATTTATTGAGCACCCACCAAGAACTAGATGTTGGGGACTGAGTAGAGAACAAAACTCAAGTTCTTGCTCACACAGAGTTTACTTTCTAATGGGAAAGCACTTCTCTGTGACTGCAACAAATGGGATGCAGTCACCTCTGCCCAGTGATCATGCTGTCTGCTTCTCTGCTCAGGATCTTGCTGGCCCCAGCTATTACCCACAAAATCACTTGGCTCCAAGAACCCTGACCATTCACCTTCTCCCCTGAGGACACCAACTATTGCTGCTCTTAAGATTTCAAATCCTTAGGAACAACTAAACTTGTTCTGAGTACCAGGCAGATTGGTGAAGGGAGAGGTTTTCTCTTCAACTATGAACTGTACTTTGTTACCAGTGCCCTCAAAGCAATTCTCATCTCAAAAAGTCTCACTGGAGTGGCTGAGTCAAGTTCTGATAGCATCCATCTTGATAAAATCTCATGAGGAAAGGTATGTGATTTTTCAGGTCTTTGCTCTTCTAAAAATAGATGTCACACACAGGCCCTGGAGGAAGATGAGGAATTGCTGCTACTTTTGTCATTCTTTGAGTGTTTCTCTCTGGAACAAACTATTAGTTCTCCAGCTACAAAGCAGGCATCTTAGTAGGGAATGATATCCACTGGCAGGAATGAAATAGCTAATAGTATCTTGGTCCTAGCTTGGTTTCCACCAAATTCTGTTATATCCCCAGAAAGAAAAACCATAGAGGATTGTGGTGAGAAAACTATGACTAGGAGAGACACCAGCTCTAGGCGCTAAGGCTAAGGCTAACACTAAGTCTAGGTGTGAATTTAGCAACTGTCTCTTTCTTCCTCTTGAGCCTGTGTTCTTCATTGTCCATATTAAGTGCTACCAGTCAGTTTCCTGATTAGCAGGGCCCAATTTAGCAGGAAGAGGAACCTGTGTCTTTTGATATTATGGACATCGGATAGCTCAGAGGAGAATCTCCTCCCTCACATGCATTATTGTATCTTACATCTTTGCCATGGAGAAGGAACTGGGAACTGGACTATTTTCTCTGATGGTTCCTATTGTTTTCTGAGAGTCAGTTCAACAGTAGATAAGACAATAAACTTCTGAGGTGTGACTAGATCACGTAGCAGGTGGATCTAAACTTCTGAGGCTTGACAGAATGCCACAGGAGGAACTTATTCTTATGGGTTGAAGTATGTATCCTAAAAGTTACACTGAATTTCGAACCCCTCATGCCTGTAAATATGACTTTATTAGGAAATAAGGCTTTTGTGGATGTAATCAAGTTAATATGAAGTCATAGTGTATGATGGTAGGCCTATAATCCAATATGGCTGGTGTTCTAGGGGAATTTGATCACAGACACAGACACATAAGGGAGAAGGCCATGGGGAGACAGTGGCAGAGATTGGGTGATGCATCTACAAGCCAAGGAATGCCAAGGATTGCCAGCAAATAACAGAAGCTACAAAAGGCAAGGAAAGAATCTCCTCTACAGGTTTCAGAGGTAGCATAGTTCTGCCGACAACTTGATTTTGGACTTCCATCTTCCAAAACTATGAGGCAATGAATTTCTGTATTTTTATTCCACCTAGTTTATGGTACTTTGTTATGGAAACCCTTGGAAAATAATACACTTACCAAGCAATTTTTATTTCTCAGCCACATCAGCCTGGGAGAAAACTGTGTAAAAGAGACTGGAAATAAAAACAGCATTTATCTGGATCTTTCTACGACCACAACTGCAGCAACTTCAGCCCCAAACCAAGCCTGCCTCCTCCTTAAATTCTCTTTCGTAGAGCCCATGTCACTGAACACGTAGCCATGGTGTATGTTGTTTGTCAATTCCTTGCCTCTTGTTCTACTTCCAGATTCCTAAAGTGGTGACTGCTGGTGAGGGCATTGAGTCCCAAACCCATGTGGAGGTTATGAACACAATGAGCCTCCTGTAAGGTTCTGTTAAGAAGATGAAATCTCTAGCATAAGCCTGTGGATATTACCCATACCCCATTAGAAGATATGTTCTTCATCTGCATTCCTATAGGTGAGAACTCATCTGTAAATAGGACCTTTTGTAGCTGTTATTATTAAAGATGTGGCCAAATTGAATCAGGGTGGGTCTTAATACATATTACTGGAGGCTTTGTAAAGACAGGATATTTGGATGCAGTCTGTCAGTAGAAACCAGAAGAAGCCAAAAGCCAGAACCCAGAGAAAGCCATAGGGAGAGGCCAAGGACATTGCTATGTGACATAGGCAGAGATACAAGTCAAGGAACCCCAAGGAGTGTGGCAAACTGGCACTAGAATGCTGCAGACTCCAGGGAAAGCATAGTCCCTTGATTTGGGACTTTTGTCTTCTAAAACAGTGAGATAATAAATTCCTGGTATTTAAGCCAATACATTGTATGCTAATTGTCATAGCAACCCTGACAAACTAAGACACCACCTTTTATTATCAATGTTCTAGAGAGTTTTGAGATCCTGGTTCTTCTTTTTCTTTCAGAATTCATCTTTTGAATGAGGCTGGGCCAAGAAACATTATCAGGGACAGGCACTAGAGCCTAGAATCCTCTCCCCCATTCCTTCAGCCTCTGTCCCTGACCCATTGTCCCTGGATTCAGTGTGTGCTATTGCAACTCTCTCTATTTTGAAGATAAAGCCTTGTTCGGGAGACTCCTAAGCCCTTCATGTAAATAAGTCTCTTGTTATCTTCCCTGCCAATCCTTAAAATATGCCGGGCTCATGTTCTATCTCTGTCCTTTGTAGTAATGGTAAAGACATAATCACATTAGTGTTTAGTATCTAGTAACTGGAACTCCCTGATTCCATACTTTCTCATCTTGGTCTCCTCCACCACCTTCGTACTCTAATTCTCTTGAAAGGGATGGCTATGGATTTAGACTAAAGGAAATCATGTCAAAAGATATCCTACCACTAAGAACTAATAGAACTTGTTAAGTCTTTTGGTTTGACTAGTGTATTGAGGGTGAAGTGTGGCATTCTTGCCTCTAAAACATAAAAATACTATTATTTTCTTGTGGGGATAAATGTTTATTGTGTTTAGTAGGATGGGAGCGATCCAAGACTTTAAATCTTTTTACTTCCTACTCTGGCAGGTAGAATCCCTCAATTAAAATGATCTTTAATATATTTCTGCATGAATTTGCTGCCTTTTCCTCTAAATATTTTCTCCTACCTACAGTGAATAAATAAATAATCTTGGCAGTCCTAGTCAGTTGCATAAACATCTGTATTTCTAGGTTTAGAGGTAAGTTTGATTCATTCCTGAGAGAATGGTTCCAATTAGCAGAAGTTCCTAAGAATTTTACCTTGGGAATATAATGAATCCTAACTACTTATCATCCCTGTAATATCTTTTTATGTTGTACTGAGATTCCTCTTCTTTACTGGTATCATCCTCCTAGATTTGTATTATTTATTTCTAAATGTTCTAAATAAATGTGGGATATGCACATTTTAAAGAATCCCCATTTACATAAAAGTGAGAACAAAGAAAGTCTACCATAATGAAAATATTCAATGCTATTCTTGTCCAGTTAGGCTGCAGTTTAAACAATGTACTCTTTAGATAGACTACTTGTTGCTATGGCATTTCTGAATGTCGGAATTTTCCTGTGTGATTTACCTTCTCCACTACTCTAATTGGCAAAGAAGGTTAAAAGAAATTATTTTAGGTAGGAAAAAAATAAAAGGAACCAACAACGATAACCAATTATTCTGCTGTTTGAAACCCAGCGGCAGGCTGAAGATTTGAGCAACGGAATCATATTCTCTTAAGAATATTAAAAATGTTTCTGTTTCCATCTCCAAAAGGTATTCATCTGTGAGTTTTTTTTTCCATTTCATATGACCCTGTTCATTTCTGCATTGCATTTCAACCTTTGTTCATAGCTGCAGGAAATCAAGTCAAAACCAAAGCCTCTCGGGAGGTAAAAGGAAGGATGAGTGACTATGGCGTGTGGGCAGACATACCAAACAACATGCCGATTCCCCTAATGCACCACACTTCTTACATTTCCCTGGTCTGTTTGTGGTGCTGCCTCATTTCATGAAATGCTCTTGCCATCCTTTCTGGGATAATTCCTATTTCTTTCCCAGGACTCAGCACAGGCAGCCTCTCCTGGCTCTCCTAGTCTATTTAGGGGTCCTGCCCCCTGCTCTCCAGAATCTGTCACCTATTTTCCTCCATCACTGCAGATTTTACTGTGCTGAAATGGTGTCTGTTGGTGTCTTCTCTGTTAGAGAGTGAGCATATGTTGGCCTGACTGCTTTTCATCTCTGAGGGGCCAGGCCTCAAGCAATGCCAGACATGCATAATTTGAGTGAATTCAGTGAATATGCAGAAATGTCCCCTTGTCTTCGAAAGGAGGAAGGGACACCTGCAGATTGACAACTGCGGGTCTGAGTTCTGGAACTTTTTATGTTTTCAGTTATGATAAAATGAGTTTCTTTCTCTTTAGCCACTCCTTAGGCTCTTTCCATGATGTTTAATATATGGACACTGGAATCACAAAGTCCCTAGATCTCCTTTTCTCATGCTAAGGCTCAGGTATCAGGGAGGTGCTTTAGATGATTGGGAGACACATGGGGAAAAGAGTGCAGCCAGGTCAGGTGGGGTGGAGTGGATGTGGGGTAGGTTGGGAGACCATTGAGGTTCTTTTGTGATACTGATGCTGAGTTGAGGGGCATGGGTTGTCATAGGGCTTGCATTTTAGGGCTTGGGAACACTGCAGCAAATGCAGAGCATGGGGTACAGGGCTGGTTGGGTGGATGGAATCACTGGAGAGGGAAACTGGGAATAGGAATTTAATTGAGAGGTTAAACACATTTTTATCCAGAATGTACTGAAAATTACCCAAAGAGATGACTTATAATATTGGCTCAGACTAAAATTTAAACTGAATAGGACAAAAATTCCTACTGTTTTTAATGTGGTCATCGCTATTATTCTTGTCATTATTTTCACTAATCAGGTTGGACCTTTGGATAAACACCAAATTGGTTAAAAGGCTAACCTATTTTTGTACATCCAAGTTGAAGCATGAATTAAGTTTGTAAATCTGTTACTCATTTGCCCCCGATTTAACAATAAACTGCTATGATGTAGGACTTCTCTTTTGACTTCCAAGATCCATCCTGTTCCTTGTAGGTAAGCTCTGCTCCATGAGCAATTGTTTCATTTTGATATTTGACATAAGGTATTGCAGACTGCACATGTAATAAAACGATCTATAGATGCATTACTTTCTTAAGGCTTTGTTAATTTGCTTGCAAATGAAATTACAAAATCCATGTAAGCATTGTAGAGGAACAGTTGCTGACAGCTCCCTTTTACACGTGTGAAAATGAAGGTTAAAGAAGTATAACAACATCTTTAAGGACTACAAAACCTCTGCCTACACCAACAAAGTAAAATGGAGAATTCCATCCATTATCTCAGGTATTTAGGGAAACTATGATTTTGGTCAATTTATACACAATTTCCTTTTGAAAAAACATGTTGCTTATATGGGCACAGTTGTCTTCTTCCCACCTGTGTCCCGTTGAAAATTTCATGGGCTTATTATGCCAGTGTAATTTCCCCAGACAACGCACACTCTTGTTTTTTCACAGAAATTCTCCAAAAGTAAAATTGGAAAATGAATGAAGGTAGGGAGAATAAGCATGATTTTAAGGGACTTGAGTTAAATTATTCTGCTGATCATTTCCTGCCTCATTTGAAAAGCAAAGTGAAATAGAAAATTGAAGCTACTCTGAACAGTCCAGTCTTGCGCCCTCATATCTCTCCAAAAGGGAACTAGAAAAGGTCTTTCTTTAGAGTTCTTTAGATCTTTCAGATGTCTCTGAACTTCTGTCAGAAACACAGGTTTGGCTTCTCCAGTTGCAAAACAACTCATTGAGAACTGCAGTGTTTCATTTGAAATTCTGGATGAGAGGGAAGTGTTAATTCCATCCTCGTGATTCTAGAGCAGTGCTCAGTAATAACCATCTCAGGAATTCTGTCATGTTTAAAGGGTTGTAACATTTTAAGATTGTTCAGACTTGGGCGTGGACCAGTATTCTTCAACTGAGGAAATGTTGGGCCATCAGTAATGACTTAACACTTAACAATATCCTAAATGATATTGTCTGTCTGTGCGGTGTGTTGGGATTTATACCATGCTTTGTCTTGTCACCCAATTTCTACTATCCAGCTCCATTTTTGAGCCAGTCTCCCCTCCTCCAAACTGCACAGGAGACCTGTGTTCTATGCTTTTAGTAGTGTTCAAAATTAGGATATATCTCTTCCTTTTGTATCTTCGTGCTTTTACACATCCTGTTTCTCCATCATTCTGTACTCTGTGAACTCTTCCTGATCTTTTGAGACTCATTTCAGGAATCATGTTTTCCATGATCTTTCCGCGACATTGCCTTCCCCTCCTGCTCACCCAAAGAAATGTAATAGGTTTCTTTCACTCCACTCCCCTCCCCTCGTATTCAATAATTCCTGTGGCATGGACCTGTCACAGTGTATGTATTTCTTCAGGGAAATGAGTTCACTCCATTCATCTTTGCATACCAAGATTTAGCAGCAATGCCTGGCTCATACCTGGTAATGAATGAGGTAGACAGGAAAAAAATTAATATCCTTATTTATATACCAAGAATAGGAGACTTGGGAATTTAAAAGATACAAAGCTGACAAATGGAGGGATGGGAGCTTGGATTCCAGTAACCTGACTCCAAGGAGAATGACTTTTCCACTTGGGGTACCTGGCTGATGGGAGGATGTCCTACCATGCTGGTTCCACTTTATTGAAAGAAAAAGAGCCATGTGTTTTCACTGACCTATGCTAATGAGATATTACAAATGGGAAACCGCGAGGAGAGGTGAAAACATTAACTCTGGAGCTAAACTTTCTGTGCCCAATTCCCAGCTCCTTGCCTGCTGCGAGTTGCCTTGTCTGGGTCTCCGATGTGAAATGAAGATAATAGTACTCATTTCATATGGTTGTCATAAGGATTAAACAAGTTAATAGAAATAAACCAATAGAACAGTACCCAGCCTATTAAGTGCAAACTCTATGTGTTTGGTACTATAATATATATATTTTTGCTACTAAAAATGGGGAAATGAAGAATTCCTTGGTAAATGTGGAGTTTGGAGGACTAAGTCTTTTAGCTCATAGATAGGAAAAATCAAAATGTCCTTAGCGGTGAGAAGGTCGAGGATCATTGGATGTCCTGTGAGTCCTTTGGAATGATCTTTAAAGACTATCAAGTGAAATCAAATACCTTATGCAGTACCCAAACAGAAAATGTCTCCTTTCCAGGGAGGATACTGATGGAGGGGTCCAGGCAGATTTTCTAGTTGCGGGAAGCAATGTTGACGAAGAATTCATACAAGCAGACATCATTTCATATGAATGCTCCCCTTACAGTAGTCATTGAAAAACTATTAAACATGCCTCCTGATCAAAATTTACAGCAGTACCTGCAGATCAGATTCACAGCTCTTTGGTTCAGAAGGGGCCTCCTGTGGTTGCCCAGGGAATATTTGGAGAACCCTCGCACTGCAGTGCTATGTCTTTTTTTAAGTGATATTACACATGCTAGGGACTGCTGTGAAGTGCAATAGAAATAAAGCATAAGGGTGATATAATGAAACCCAAATAAACGGGAACAACATGCCTGTTTGGGGAATCACCAGAGCACCTTGCAGTCACATTTGGTGAAATAACTTGTCCGAATTAGGCAATTAAGTCAGGGTCCTCATTAGAGAATGCGGGAATCCATAAAGGGAGTGCTAACATTGAACAACAATAAATGGGGTGTTGCTAAGTCCTGTTGTGCATTTGTGAGATCCCTGAGTGGTAAAAGAATAATCAAGCAAATATTCCAGGATCAAGAGAGAAATTGAGATTGCCTATTGCTGATAGTTAAAAGGCAGCATGGAAGAGGAAAAACAGCTTCTGATTAAAGTCAGAAAATCTAGTTCTTGTCTCGGCTCTGTTCATTCATAGCAACCTGATTTTAAAAAGTTAGGTTCATTTCTGAGCTGTAGCCTGTAAACTGAGGTTATAACACCCGCCTACTTAGCAGGCTTGGGGTGAAAATCAAATGAGGCAATGGATGTGAAAATTCTTTTGACACTTTAAAGTGTTAAAAAAAAATCAAGTTGTTCCCCCAAATAACTTTTTAAAGCAACCTCCAACACCACATATTTCTCCTGCACAGAACATACATTTTCTTCTTATTTCAAGGAAGTTTGAAAATGGGTTGCTTATTTGCAGAAAAAAAAAAGGTTAAAGCGAGAAAAAGCAATGGAGCTAGGAACAAGATGGCTAGTGTTTAACAAGTGAGCAAAGACAATTGTGCTTTGTTTTTTGCTCAAATGTATCCTGGGAGGCTACATAATTGAAAATTTCTGACTCTCAAATGAGCACAGACCATAATTTTTGAAGAGGCCTTGCTTAGCATGAGTTCTTAGGATTGCACTCCACAGACCTTAAGGGGAAATTGAATGGAGGGCGTAGATTTCCATTAGGAAGCAATTTTCCTCTGGCTGAGTAACTCGGGATAATACCAGCTGTGACAGCAGGAGCCTTGCCAGCCACACAGTGTTATTGGGAGAGGATAACCCGAGCTGTAGGGCTTGTTTTTCAGGCATAGTGCCCCTGACTAAATTGGGAATGGGGTCCAAAAACACGATGTATGTTACAATGTAGTTATTTTTCATCCAGAAGCAAAAGCATGACTCCCAATCTTGTAATGTCTGTTTGACAGACTACAATTTGGGAGTCAGCGTGGGGGTAAAAGATGGATTACACAACCATCATGTATAAATGAAAACTAGCATTTACATTTACTTTCACTCAGAGGCCTCAAAAAAATTACTAAATTCTGGGAAATTTCATTTTCTATTAGTTGTCTAATTAGTTGTCTTACTTTCATTTATGGGTTAAGTCTTCTGAATTTGTCATCTAAGTCTCTTTTTCTCCCTCATAATACCCATCTCTTTATGAGATACTTCTTATATTTTATATTTAAGGAGACTAGGTTTTCAACAGTTATCGTTGCCTCAAATTAATCTATTACATCTTAGAGGTTAAAAATGTTTATAGTTGATAAAGAATGCTTTCATTTTGTGCTGTAGCTGAAACTCCTTAAGCATCTTTGATACTTTTTTGCTAGAAGCTACCTGTTCTGGGGTCTTGTTCTGCCTCCCTCTGGAAGCTGGAGCCCCCCAGGGATATTATTTCTTTTATTTGCTCATGATTCATCTTTTAGGTTTGGGGATATTGGTCTAATTTCTTTGGAGTCAGTCCTAAGACTGTGGGAATTGCAGTAGTCTCATTCCCTGAGGGTCAATGGTGTGGCACGTGATGATTCATTAAAATCCAACTGGGGTGGATTCCAAGGAGAAAGCTTTTCTGCTGCTCCTGTCCTCTCAGCTGCAATATTGAGGGGAGGGGTCTGCAACCTGGCTGCACATGGGTATCACCTTATACTGTACAAAAAGTATCAATGTCTAGTCCCCAGCTCTGATTTTGTTGGTCTGGATTCCCAGTCCTTGAGCTACATACAAGGCTTCTTATACTTTCATGTACACGTGAAGCCCTGGACAGAATTGCAGATTCTGATTCAGGATGTCTGTGATGAGGTCTGAATTTCCATTTCTAAGACTCCCAGGTGCTGCTGCTGCTGCAAGTAGCTCAAACACTGCTTCTCAAACTTGACTGTTTACTGAAATCATTTGCTAAACCTCAAAAATATCAGTGCTCATTTCCTACCCCCAGAGATTCTAATTTAATTACTTTGGGGATTGGCTTAGGTCATGAGATTTTTAGAAGCTCTCCAGGGGTCTCTCATTTGGAGAACCGCTGGGCTAGAACTTTCCAAACCTTAGGGCTAGGTTCAACTCAATTGCTTTTTAGTTTCCTTGCAGCTCCCTTCCCTACCCCCCAACCCCCCACCCCCAAGAATATCCTTTACTCTTGGCTTTCAGGGACCAACCTCTCTCTAGGTTAAAAGGTGTTATACTTCTTGTCCCTGGGCTTTCTACTGCCGTTCCCAGGCTTCCTTCCATCCCAGAGGGGGAAAGGATGTGGGACTGCTCTCTCTTCCCAGACCCAATCAGAACCCAAGATTTTACTTTCCAGGACCTTCCCGGAAGCTTCTGCACTGAAAGAACTTATAGTTGGTTTGAAATTGGGATGATGTGGCTGTAGTGATATGTTTCAGATACTCTTCCCCAAATGCAAATATTTAACTATGAAGAGTCCTTTTTGTTCTTTGATATTTTTTCTTCTATAATGTTTTTGTTTAATACAAGTAATATCTTCTTAAATGTTTCTGAGAGCTCTAACTTTGTCTTTCTTACTTTGTTATTTTTTATTTCTCTTCTTTTTTTCCCCCAAAGATTATTGTTGTTTTTTTAAAATCTTGGCATTTCTTTTGCATGCTCCAGCCTTTCTCAGATGTCTCATTTGCTTATATTTAGAATGGGGTGGTAGCAAGAATGACTGCACAGTCTACAGAGGTGGTTTTGGTTTGTTGGCTGCCCTGCTTTCTTTGGGGTAAGGGGCAGATACAGGCTATTATGTTAGGAGACACCTAAATAATGGAATAAGGAGGTATTTATCCTATGACACCAACTCCCAGCCTTAGCTGCCTTCGTTTTTTGCAGATGATTACTTGTTTTTTCTAGGAATGAATATCAAGCTTCAGACCATTAGAGGCAGGCAAGGGAAGGGGACAAGTTATTTCAAGTATTTCTGTACATAGACCTTCATCATTTTGGGCCCTTATTAGTCCTTCCATTTGTTGTGCTTGACTTTTACCTCTTGTAATTGCCAGGTGGATGAACTTCTCCTTTAAATGCTCATACCACGTGCATTCTAGGCTGAAGCTTCTTATGTATGCCTCATCTAGGAAGAATTTTCCATTTACCTCCCATTGTTTATTCCTGGCTGCTCCCTTCTTTAATTTGTTGTGGACTTCCACCTTCTAAACATTCCTTTATTATTATGAAGGAGTGTAAAGAGGTAGATGAGGATCTGCTCTCTTGGATTAGACACTCTGCAGCACCATTTGTTGACTGCAGAATATTCTATTTGGTTGATGCACCATATCTCATTTGTTCAATGAATCCTCTATTTTTGGGATTCAATTTTTCCCAATTGTCTATGACTCTAAACAATTGTACAATGATGACCTTACAATAAAATCTTGGTTCAAATCCCTTAGGTCAAATCCTGCCAGTATAATTATTAGATTAATTCACACACATTTTAAATGGAGTGTATTATACCCAAATCCTTTCAATATAAATTGCATCCATTTACAGTGCCCATTCTCCAATGCTTTCTCCAATACTGAGCAAAATAATTAGTTCTTAATCTTTGTTAACCACCCTACATAGAAAACATTTCCCCATGCAAACCAGTTAGTTGCTATTATTTGACCTCATCATCTCCTCATTCTAGCACTTACCTCTCCTAGGTATATTAGTCCCTCCCACCCTTTTTCAAGCTCCATATCATCAGGGACACTGTCTTCAAGCTGTACTCCCTGCACTGAGAAACATGTCTGTAGGTGCATAGTGTTTTCTGAATAAGAGAACATGGGGGAAAGCATGTTCTTGAAAGCATTTCTTAATATATACCTTGGTCTGCTTTAAACGGTTCAGTTTGTAAGTATTTCACTTTTACTCTAATTCTCATAACCAAAACTGCGATGTCACCTGGGTCTTATATTTGTATGTAGTTATAAATATAACCCAAACACCAGAGGGCTTATCAAGTGCAGGAACCCCTTCAATTAAAAGCTTTATTTTATATCTAGGAAAGGGTAGAGGACCTTCTGGTAATTATTGCATGTGTCCCAGAATTTATCCTTATAGATTTGATTTCATTGCAAGAGTATGCACACTTAACTCTCTTCTGTCTTTATTGTAAGCTCTTTAACCCCACACGGATCCTAAGTCATCCTTTCCCGTGAATTTAATTGTACGGAATGGAATTACCAAATCTGTACAGATGTCAGCGAACCAGCCTTGCAGACAGCTGCAGGAAACAGGTGTAGAGAAATCCAGGGACTATTAACATATCTAATTGAATAAGTGTTGGTAGTTACAAAAGTAATTAAGAATAAAAGAAAGCCTCGTGAAGCGCCTAACAAAAACATTGCTGGTAATCACTGCCAACTTAAAACTCATTTTGTGATGCTTTCTCAAAAATGGAGCATTTTATATTGAATATTACCTTTTGTCTTATAATTTACATAGGCTCTTTAATGAACATCTCGTTTATAGTTCCACTGAGTTCTTCCTGTGTATGTTGCTGGCATCTTGGAAACAGCAGTATCAGCAATTTAGAGTCGGCAGGCTTCCTCCTGAATATTTATAGAATTTCAAAAGCATACGTACCAATTTTCTTTAAATCGTCTTTGTAAAATGATTATGTTTTCTTCTATTCTAGAAACAACTTTAGAATAAGAAAATGGGGCTTTTTCTGCCTTGGCTTTTTTGTTGTTTGAATTTTCAGATTTAATTCCATGAATGCCTCCATGTAACATTTTATAACATATTTTGTAATTATAGTCAAAATATATAAATAATGCTTATTATTTAAAAAAGAAAGTTACTTAGATAGAAATTAAATCACTAATGGAATAGCCACACAGAGAAGATATGCTATGTATATTGGAATATCTCATACAAAGTTTTAAAAAACTGCCTGTTCTCACTCTTATGCATGCTTCAGTTAGACATTGCTACCTATCATAACATGCCAAACCCCAACCGAAACCCAACCAGAACCATTCCTGTCAATCCTAAAGAACACCTAGGGCATTATACAAGATTCTACAAAGGCTCCATGCATTAGGTTAACTTTCTAAAACCTACAACTTCCAGATGGGTTCCTGGACCAGACAAGTCCTGAAATGCAGAGGGACCAGCCCTTCCAGAATATCAACTAATTCCAGCCCCCTATCCATATTACCAACAGCCCCTTCCAACATGAAAAAGTTACAATAGGCATAGTCCAAATACACCTAAGTGGGAGAAAGATCAAGGGTGACAGTGGCGTTAAACAGAGAAGTTCGGGTTTAACAAATGCGTAATAGTGCTGAATCATACTGCTATTTCTTTTAAGCCTCCCGTACCTTAGAGCAGCTAGAAATAAACACCTAAAATTGTGGGATTGTAACCCATACCAAACTCTGAAATCTGCCCTACAACTGATCGTGCAATGTACTTTGAAATTTATTGCTTTTATCTATGTATGTTATTCAAAGAGGCCAAGGAGTATAACAGAGGAGATAGGATTTAACAAATAAGGATGTCAGTTGAATATTGATATTTCTGTTGGTCTCCAGTGTCTTGGAGCAGCTGGAAGAAAAAAAGAAAATTGTGGAACTGTAACCCATACCACACTTTAAAACCTGTTCTATAACTACTTGTTAAAATGTACCTGGAAAATTTACTGCTTTTTGCATGCATGTTAACATTTCACAATAAAAAAAAGTAAAAAAAAAAAAAAAACACTACCTCTTCTGTGTGTCTATTTGCTTAATATCTTTATTAAAGTATAATTGACATACAATAAACAGCATATTGTAATGTGAACAACTTTATGTCTTGACGTATGAATGTGCCATGAATGATCACCACAATCAAAATAATGAACATATCCACCACCCTCAAAAGTTGCTTGTACCTCCATGTAATCATTTTCTCCCTCTCTGATCTACCTGTTTCCATGCACAGACAACCACATCTATAATATATTAGTTTCCCTGGAATTCTATGAAATGGAGTCACATAGTATTAATTCCATTCAGCTTAATTATTTGTGCCACATCCATGTTGTACTGTATCAATATTTCAATCCATTTTTATTATTGGAAGGTATTCCATCCTTCCAATGGTTGTTCTATATTTTGTTTATCCTTTGACCTGTGGATGGACATTTGTATTGTTTCCAGTTTTTAGCCATCACAAATAAAGCAGTGGATGTTTGTGAAGAAGTCTTTGCATAGATATATATGCTTTCATTTCCCTAGGAGTGGAATGGCTAGATCATATTGCATGTGTATGTAACTTTTCACAAAATGGCCAAATTGTTTTCCAAGTGGCTATACCATTTTACATTCCCACCAACAGTGTGTGAGAGAACTAACTTGTCAGTCGTTTTCATTTTAGCCATTCTAATAAGTGCGTAGTGGTAGCGTATTATGGTTTTGATTTGCATTTTCCTAATGACTATGCTGAATATCTTTTTAGGTATTCATTTGCCATACACATATCATCTTCAGTTTTAAATTGTGTTGTTTGTTCTCTTATTGACTTTTGAGAGTAATTATATATTTTAGATACAAATTCTTTATCAAATATATGATTTCCAAATATTTTTTCCTGGTCTATGACTAGTCTTCTTATTCTTTTAGCAGTATCTTTTAATGAACAGAAGACTTTGATCTTGGTGAAATCTAACTATCAAATTGATATTTCGTGGGTTGTGTTTTTAATGTTGTAGCTCAGAGATCTTTATTGAACCCAAGGTTATAGAGGTTTTTTCACTATGATTCATCTAGAAAACTGTATAGTTTCAGGCTTTCAATTTGGCTCTATGGTTCATTTTGAGTTAAATTTCACATATGCTGCGAGACATGAACACAAGTTCATTTTTGGATAGCCAATTCATATGAATTGCCAATTGTTCCAGTAACATTTGATTATGATATACTATAGTTTAGTTTTCTTGTATTTGGGATTCATTGAGCTTCTTGGATCTGTCAATTTGTTTCTTTCAAATTTGGAAACATTTTGGCTATTATTTCTTTGATGATATTTTCCACCCCATCTCTTCTCTCCTTGGATACTCCAATTGCACATATATTATGTCTTTAGAATTCATGTTCCACAGATCAGTGATGCTCTGTTCAATTTTTTTTTAATTTGTTTTTTTCTTTGTGTTTCGTTTTGGATAGTTTCTTCTGTTAAGTATTCAAGTGCACTAATCTTATCTTTTGCAATTTCTAATCCTGCCAGTAATCCTTTTCACTGTATTTTCACCTCATGCATTATACTTTTATTTACTAGAATTTTGATTTGGTGTTTTTTAAATGACTTTTCCATTTATAACTTCTTCTTAAACATATGGAATACAGTCATAAGAACTGCTTTACTGTTCTTCTTAAATAATTCTAATAATTCTATTAATTCTGTATCAGTTGAAATCCAAAATTGTTGTAACTATAATCTCAAGACTATTATGTACAAATTCTTATATTAACAGAATTTGTATGAAATTATCTCTTCAATAATAAGCCTGTTCCTTATTGATCTTTGTATTCCAAGTTTATGACACAGTATCCAGAATATAGAAAATAGTGATAAAATATTGTTGAATATTTCTGGTGGATGAATTCCAAATTTATATCTTTAGCCTGGATATCACCCTTGAAATCCAAATTTTGTATTTAATGGGCTTCTTCACATTTCAATTTGCATGACTAATAGGTATTTAAATTTTAAAGTGTTCAGAATAGAATTCCTAATGTTCCTTCCAAAACCTGTTCCTCACATTTTCTTCTTCATTTCAGTAAATGGCAACTTCATTTTTCTTTTTTCTGAGAACGAAAACTTTGGACTTGACACTGTTTTTCTCATATCCCAGATCCAATCCTTCAGTAAATTGTATCAACTGTAAAACCCAGCTTCTCTACAGTCACACTGCTCCAAGCAACCATCATCTTTCTTGAATTAATACTCTAGTCCTTCAACTGACTTCTGCTGTTTGCCCCTTCTAGTCTATTCTCAACTCAGCTGTCAGAATGATTCTGCTAAAATCACTCAGGATATGTTATTTCTCATTCTCAAAGCCTTCTAAGGGTTTCCTTTGTCACTCAATAAAAGCTGTACTAAAATTACCAACAAGGTACTATATAATCTATTCTTGGGCTGCCACCCTAACATCATCTCTGAATACTCTCCTTTGTGATCACTCTACTCTAACTGAAATTTTTCAGTTCTTGAAAATTGCCAATTATGTTTCTGCCTCAGGATATTTGAACCTGTTCTCTTTGTCTGGGAGGCTCTGGATATTCTACCTAACATTTCAGTTCCATCTCTTGACACATGTCAATTTTTGTCCTTAGTGCTTATTACTGTATAACATGCTATATAATCTAATTATTAAGTGTCCCACTAAAATGCATGCTTCTTGAGGGCACAGATTTTTGTCTCTCTTGTGTACTACTATACTAACAATATAGATACAGTATAGATACTAACAGTATCTGCATCAGTACCTGACAATTGGCAGGTGGCCTAATTATTAGCTCAATGAATAAATGAAAGAACAAATTAATGAGTAAGAGTAGGAGATTAGGCATTATAATAAGTGCAGTTGAATGTCACTTATAGTTTTGGTGTCCTCTCTGAAGGTAATTGGTAATAGTTAACTGAATAAACCAGGTTTATAGTTTAGAAAATATCTCTGATGGCACCTAGGTGGATTTTTTTAGCAAGGAGAGGGTAGAGGCAGGAGACCAATTATTAAGTCTTTATCTAATGGTACCATATGTTGGGTTTGCACAAGGTCATCTATGTTAAAATATCCAGTAAGCATCTGAACACATGAACCAACAGAGAGACTATTTTTTGTTCTTTTTCTGGGAGAGGGGAGTAAGTAATTAATGGCAAAATTAGGATAAAAGGAGTAACTTCTTAATTCTGTCTCCAAAGTTGCCACATATGTAAATGCATGTTGACACAGAGGAAAGAAAATGGATATCAGAAACCAATACTGTGCTTCCAAATCTTAGCTCTCTCACTACCTGTGCTGGCTTGAAACTGTTATGCATGCAAAAAGGCCATGTTCTTTAATCCCGATTCAATATTGAAGGGTGGGAGCTCTTGATTAGGTTATTTCTATGAAAATATGAAACACCCAACTGTCATATGACTCCACCCATTCAAGGTGGGTCTTGATTAGTTTACTGGAGTTCTTAAAAAAATCTACATAGATGCAGACATTTGGAGTTGATTAGAGTGCCAACTGAGATGCTTGGATAGCCAATATGCAGAAAGCTTAGATGCAGATGTTTGAAGATATAGAAGAAAATGCCAGAAAGACCTTCAGGATCTGAGAGGGTGGACAGAAGCTAGAGAGGAAAGAGGACCCAGTAGATGTCACCATGTGCCTTTTCCTGAGATGCTAAGCTAAGAGATAAAACCCAGAGTTTTGCTCCAGAACAGCTAAGTTGGGACCACAGATGCCTAAAGAGAAAGCCACTGGAATCAGAATCTAAAGGCAATGGAACCAGGAACAAGAATCAGCAGATGACAGTCATGTGGCTTGCCATGAGACACACATTGGCCTATCTTCAGAATCAAATTACCTTCCTCTAGATGCCTTAGTTTTGACATTTTTAAGGCTTCAGAAGTGTAAATGTGTAACTTAATTAATTCCCTTTGTAATAGCTGATTCATTTCTGGTATATTGCACTCTAGCAGCTTTAGCAAACTAATACATTACACTTACAACTTTAAGTAAGTAACACAATGCCTTAGTGCCTGCTTCCTCCTGATTTGAGGATCTCTGCATAGCTTGCGCTCTCAAATTTTACAAGATTATAGCTAGATGTGGACCTTCCTTTGCTATGTTAAGGCCTATCAACCTGAAGACTGGTGGTTTCTCACTACTCAGTATTAGGGAATTCCCATCCACTATTTCTTTGGCAATGCTTTCTTCTCTGTGTTCTCTGTAGTTTGCTTTCAGAAATCCTGTTACTTAGCTACAGATAGTGATATTCTTGCATTGGTATTTCTTTATTTATATTTACTTTCATATTTTTTCATTTTGTTCTTCTCTTTGTGAACCTTTCTTAAGCTTATTTCCCAAATTGACCATGGAAATTTTTATTTTCTTTATCTTACTTTTTTAATTTCCCAAGAGCTCTTTTTGGTTTATTTTACTATATATTTTTTTCCACAGAAGGCTTGTTCATGATTTATAGACATCATATTGTCTGGACCATTTCTTAGAATAAAAATACTAACTAGAATATTTTAAACTTCTATTCCCTTCCTTGATTGGTCTCTGTTTACTTTGTGATCATTTCCCCTGTTTGTATGTCTTTGTTTTTCTTTTCCATATTGTAAGTTTTTTTCAAATTCTGATGATTTTCAGTTTTCTTGTTTACTTTTTTGTATACTATATGGTGGGGGTCACATTTCATTTTTTTTCCATGTGACTCTCCTGTTACTGCAGCACCATTTGTTGAATATTTTTTGGTGGGGTGGGTGAGAGTGCACTGGCTGGGAATCAAATCTGGGTCTCCCACTGCGTGTTTACATTTTTTTTTGCATGGCTAGCACTGGGAATTGAACCCAGGTCTCTGGCATGGCAGGCAAGAAGTCTGCAACTGAGCCAGCATCACACTGCCCTGTGTTTACTTTTTTTTTTTTTTTTGGATGGGCAGGCATGGGGAATCAAACCCGGGTTTGTGGCATGGCAGGCGAGAGCTCTGCCTGCTGAACCACTGTGGCCCACCCGCCCTGTGTTTACTTTTAATAATACAATTCTCCCTAAACACTTCATGTAATTTCTTTCAGAAGACCCCTTTCCTATACCCCTTTCTTCAACTGGGTGTTAATACCTGCCTACAGGCTGTTATCTATGAAGGTGGTGGACAGGAATTATAAAGGGTGAGAATGTCAGTTCTGTGTTATGGGGTTAATTTTCTTTTCAGCTCTACTTCTAACTCCCACTCTACATTTTATTTGAAAATCCTAGGAACTTGTTTACAGGGCTTTGTAGATTGAATCCATGCCATCTTTGCTGCATTCTTTTCATATTTGTCGATGTGGCTCCAGTCTTACCATGTCCATCCATCATTCCAATATCCAGCTTCCAGAAATTCGTTGAAATCTATCTTCGGCTAATGATTCTGTATCAGTTACTCCTCTAGAGAAACCAACCAGATGTGTGTGTGTGTGTGTGTGTGTGTGTGTGTGTGTGTGTGTGTGCACTTGCATGTTTTTTAATTGGTTCATGCAATTTTGGAAATTCTGCCAAGAGCTGATTTTACAGTCTTGAGTCCAAAATCTATAGGAGAGGCTGCAGGCTGGAAATGCAGGCAGGGGTAAATATAGTAGCCTGAGTCAAAATTTATTCTTCCTTTGGAAACCTCTGTTCTGTGCTTTTAAGGCTTTCAACTGAATGCATGAAGCCCACCTACATTATTGAGGGTAGTTTCCTCTACTTATAGTCAAAGGATTGTTCCTACTAATTACATCTACACATCTACAAAATACCTGCACAGCAAAATGTAACCTAGTGTTTGGTCAAATTGGATACTTTGTACTCTAGCTAATTTGACACATGAAATGATCCAAAATAGACCCCTTTCTTGTTGTCTTTTGTTATTGTTTTTACAGCTTAAATTAGTTTTATCATTTCATGGTCTTGGGAAGAATGAGAACTATATGTTTGATCTCAGTCCAGCATCTTGAAGTCTTTAAAGCAGAACAATACTATACACTGTAAATAAGCTCTGAAGATTATGACTCAATGTATGCCAACTTTCTTATTCGTAGATTAAATACTAGTTCTGCTTTCCTTTCATGAAAGTCTTCCTTCTAACAGATATTCTGTTCGCTAACTCCCAGAAGATGCCCCAATATTTTAGCTTATAAAATATTTAATTACTATCTTGTCCCAGACATTAGGCATGTGTCTTGACTGATCAGAAGAGGATTCTACAAATTATGGATGTTTTGAAAGCTGATCCTGGTTTTTCTTTTCTTCCTGATGCAATGTGCCTTCTCATTGATATTCTGGTTTTTATAAATTGTTTCCTAAAAATGTATTTGTGAAGAGAACTTTAAGTTCTTGGAGAAAAATATTTCAACCCTTTACCAAACTCAAGAATAGAGGCTGATCATTCCAACCAGCAAATACTAAATCCTCAATGCAAAATATAAGGACCTGTGGGCAATATTATAACATAATATGTGAGGTTAGGATCACATTGGTTAGACAGGGCAGAGATATGTCAAAGTTTATATGACACAAAATAGGGCGTGAAGTCAAATCTGTGCTACAGCTAAAAAATACTTCAATGGCTTTTTTTTTTTGAGCATGTGTGTGTGTATGTGTGTGTGAATATATTTGCTATGGTTTTGAATAATTAGTGAAATTTTCACTCTTCTTCTTAGAATATGAGCTCCGTATATTCTATCTAGCTTTGTCTGAATCGTTTGCTATGTATTATTTAAGTTTGGAGCAGTGCCTGGCATTTAGTACAAGTAAAGAAGTGTGTGTTAAATTAATGAGTAATAAGATTTGTATTTCAATTTAAAGGCCGAAGACAACTTCGATAGGTGGAGAGAAGGTAGAACATCATAGGTAACAAAAACTAGAGCAAAGGTAGAATAACTACAGAGAAAATAGAGCAGACATTTTCCAGTTTGGAAGTTAGTGTGAGTTTAAGTTGCAAATTAGATTCCAAGTAGCACATGAAGGACTTTTATAAACCAGGGCAAAGAATTTGGATTTTCTCTTACTGACTTTAGTAAAATGTTAAAGATGATTGAAAGGAAAATTTATTTGATATAAGCAACCATTTTGCAATCCATTTGAATGTACTAAACTTCATAAGCGATGGTAGAGTAGGCAAAATTTCTAAAATGCACCCCCCCAAAGTTTCTGGAACCTGTGAATATGATGAGTTTTTTGTAAATATGCTATGCTATATGACACAATTGACCTTAAAATAGAGTGATTATCTGAGTGGGAGTAATCTAAACACATGCACCCTTATAAGCAAAGAACCTTCTTTGGCTGGTGGCATAAGGAAAGACAGAGAGAAACAGCAGAAGTCAGAGAGATTTGAAGTGTGAGGAGGACTGACTGCATCATTGCTGGCTTTGGAGCTGAAGGGGGCCAAGTGAGGAAGATTGTGGGTGTTCTTGCATTGCTGACAGAGGTTCCAGTCTGATAGCTCGCAAGGAAACAGTAACCTCAGAGCTATGACTGCAAGGAACTGGATTCTGCCCACAACCTGAAGGGGCTTGGAGGGGGATTCTTCCCTGAGCTTCCTGATAAGCACCCAAGTGGTGAACACCTTGATTTTGGCCTTGGAGAGCCTAAGCAGAGGACCCAGTTGAGCTCTGATCTGTAGAACTCTGAGATTATAATGGGTATTGTTTTGAGCTGCTTAGATTTTGGCAAATTGTTATGCACCAAAGGAAAACAAATACACATGTACTAAGGAGAGTGAAGCGGGAGTCAAGGAGACCAGGTTATCTGTGGTCTCCTCCAACCTTGTTCAGCTACAAGCAAAGGTAATGTCCTTTGAAAGTCCTTGGTAATTAAAAAGGGATAGTTGCATATTTTATTACATCCCCAACACCCATCATGTTCCACAGTCCATAGTGATGATTAAGTAGAAATGTACTAGATCCATGAATAATGGTGTAGTAGATTTTATTCTTGTTCAAGGTATTTACTGTCTCTCCCTCTGGGAAGATTATTCTTCTCTCCTCAATTGATATAAGGCTAGGCCTTACAACTGCTTTGGCCAATGAAATATGAGCAGAAGCAGCATAAGCCTCTTCCCATTCCATGATTCCACCAGCTTGTCTTTTTCTTTTTCCATGAGACCTGAGGTATGGATTGTGCTATCTGCTCAGCCAGGGCCCTGGAAAGAAGGCGCAGGAAGCAGAGCTGAGGCTATCCTATGATAGACATGAAGAATGACAAGAAATCAGTGTTTAGAACTGTAGGTCAGTGAGGTTTGGATCACTCTTTAACCCTAGCAGGAATTGACATAAACCGACTGAGTTGATTCTTCGTGTACGAGGTAGAGACCATCTATATCAAAAATTGGAAATAGGTGGCCTTGACTCTAAGGCAAGCAATGGATGACTGCCTTAGAATCTGTTCTTGGAAGTAAAAAAGATGGTGCCCAAGTTTTGCAGTGGTGAAACAGTCGATGTAAAATTTGCTAAAATTACTTGGAAGGCAGATAATACGCCAAATAAGCTAACTTATAAGCAGAGAGATGGGAAACAGAATAACAGTTGAGCCTTCTGGTTGCTACTGGATGAATTTAACAGACCATTTAACAGTGGTTTTCAACCTTGACTGTAAAGTAAAATTGCCTATGAATAAAAAAAGGCTGATTAAAACAGCTTTTTGGTGAGTGCCTAAGCAAGGGTATTGCCTTTATTAAAACCTCTGAACAGATTATGGTTGTGCTCAATAAATCCTTTTAATCGAACAAAAAGGCACAAGGGAAATTATGGGTATGGTTTTTTCAAGGAAAGGTAAAATAAGTCTGCTATTGGCACATATTGCTGAAGGGAATCAAATAAATAAAATAAGTCCCAGGTTGTGAAGAATTGAATTGCTAAAAGATTTACCAGTATGGATTAAAAGAAACTGTATGACTTAACACAAATACTGGGCTCCTACCTTTTATATGCAAGAAAAAGACAGAGGAAGCTGCTCAACTCCGATGTCCATGTCAGCTGAGGCCAAGGAGAATAATGAAGAAGAAAGGAGCTCCCAGACAGTGAATCTAGGGGTTGGGGTCTAATCAAGCAGAATTAGTGCCTGTAATCAAGCAATGTTCCCCATCCCAGAATCCACTGATATCTGTTTAGTCTAGTAGGACTTCAGAATTGTGAACAGTGACTGCAGTAAATCTTCTCCCTTTCAAGTGCAGCTGCTTATTATGGTTTCTTGGACTTGTTTCCATCATTGTTGTTTTAGTTTCCTAGGCTGCTCAAAGCAAATACCATGAAATGATTTGACTTAAAGAATGAAATTTATTTGCTCATGGTTTTGAGGCCAGTAAAATGTCCAAATCAAATCATCATTAAGGCAATGCTCTCTTCCTGAGAGCATTCTGGGGCTGGCGGCTGATGACTCTGGCTCCTCTGTCTCATGGCAAGACATGATGGTGTGTGCAGGTCTCTTCCTTCTCTCCCAAGTTTCACCGATTTCAACTTTTTGCTTCCATGACTTTATGTCTGAATTCATTCCATTTATAAAGGACTCCAGGAATAGGGTTAAGACCCATCCTGACTGAGGTAGATCACACCTTTACTGAAACAGCCTCATCAAAAGGTCCTACTTACAATGGGTTCACACCCACAGGAATGGATGAAGTTTAAAAACATGCTTTTCTGCATACATACAACTTCAAACCACCACAATTGTATATTGGGTGTGTAGGATGTAAATAACATTCAGTTAACAAGTCTTTGGATACAGAGAAGCAACAGCTGATTCTAATAATAAAACCATCATTTTATCTTGTACTTTGAGTATGATGCTATGATTGGTTGGGGTTTGGGGGTTTTAACCCTTGAGTAGGATTAGCCTTGTGACTTGCAATTATTCACTAAATGTGAGTAGAAGTGGTGCAAGCAACTTCCATGTAGAAGCTTTGAGAGCCATTTCAGTGTCTCACTATCTTCTATTTTCCATGAGTCCAGGAACTGAAGCAAATAGAGCAGGGCCCCTTTTAATCTGGGGCCCAGAATGAAGAAAATATGAAGTAGAGCTATGCTACAATGGACACGTAACATGGCAAGAAGTAAATATAATTCTCTGAGATTTTAGAATCATTATTATTATTGTTATTGTTATTCTGTAGCTTTCTAATCTGACTGATATAAATGGTGATCCTTTAAGATAAATAAAAATAAATTGCATCCCACGCATAAACTAGAAATGTAAAAATTCTGCATTTTTATTTAAAAGGGTCAGTTTTTCAAAAGAGCTGGTGAAACAGACCTCAGGCATATCTCCTAGCAAAGGATATTTTATGGGTGAAACAGTCTCTAGAGTATCTGTAAGGAAGGTTGGAAGAAATAGACTGCTATTTCACTTGGTCAAGAGAATGAGATAATTGAGAGAACAAGGCAGTAGCTAGGGAGTGGAATGCCTGAGTTTTATTACAGTATAGCAGTTTTCATATATTTTTATCTGAGAGGGATTATTGAATAACTGTAATTAGCAGCTAGGTTCGGATTTACCAGAAGTTACAGTTCTATTCCTGTGGTTCAAAAAGGATAATCTCAAAGATTCAAGGGAACTGTTATTTAATACAAAGGAATTTTCTTTTTTTCAAAGGCGGAAAATACAAGTAGAAATATTTATTTTTCTCTCATATAAGATGGTTGCCCTTGTGCCAATGCAGTGAACTTGAATTTTGAATTAACCATAGGATAGGAAAAGTAGACACCACCTTTATTCCGTCTGGACAAATTAGCACTTTAGACAGGCACATAGTTGATGGCCAATCTACATAGTTGATTTGTATATATTGCTCATACATAATAAAATATATTGTGATACTGCAAGGAGGCAGAAAATAACTTGGGTAGGAGGTTATCTAAGTGCCTAAAAGAGGGCAGGAAAAAAGGGGCTTAGGAATAAACTTGCTTTAGCGCTCTTCCATAACTTGAAGTCAGTAAACAGGACTCTGTGCCATTTGGTTAGCACGCAACAGGAAGGGATCTTAGGATCCTTTGCTGCACAGTGTTCACTGCATGCACCACTTCCCAAACCCTGACCTGGACTAGATGCCTGACTTATGGTTGCATACTTCCCATTTGTGGTCCAAATGGGCTCCTTTTTGGATATGCAAACCCTCTTCCAATATATCTGTTATCCCCTGTTTTCATTTGTAAAAGCTGCCAGAATGCAATATACCAGAAATGGAATGGTTTTTAAAAAGGGGAACTTATTAAGTTGGAAGTTTACAGTTCTAAGGCCATGAATATGTCTGCATTATGGCGTCCAGGTAAAGATACCTTGATTCAAGAAAAGCTTATGGGTCCAGAACACCTCTGTCAGCTGGAAAGGCACATGGTGATATCTGCCAGCTTTTTCTGCTCACTTCATAAGGCTTCCCCAGGGGTGTTTTCCTTCTGCATCTCCAATGGTCTTTGGCTGTGCGGGCTTTGTTGATTCAAACACTTTTTCTGGTAAGCAACCCCACCTTGAATGGGTGGAAACATATCTCCATGGAAAAAATAAAAAAGATCCCACCCACCAATATCAAATGAGGATTAAGGGACATGGCTTTTCTGGGGTACATAATAACTTCACACTGGCACATCCTCCTAAGCTCTGTGTTCCACACACCTTAGATGAATGTGCTTCCTACTTCATTATAGCTAAGACTGTGGAGACAACACAGCTAAGGACATACTTGCTGCATTGCATTAAAATGTATTTATATGCAAACTTTGGGGATGTTTGTTCCATAAGTTCTGATTCTACCTTCTTTGAAATAACAATGGAATAGTAGAGAGAATAGGGAAAATGTTTGCATTTCCAGGAAATGTTTCAGCTCTTCCCCAGTCTATTACCCTAGATTCATAGCTATGGGAATATAACCCTGAAAGTTTTCATAATTTTGTTCTTTATGAAAAAACTCTGGGACTATACCCTTCTGTTCCCTTGAGATTTTTACAACCAAAAGCATAAACAAGTTTTTCTGTGCTATATATCCATCCTGGCCTCATTTATTCTTTGCATTAGTGGAATCATATAGCTTTAAATCAATTTATTAAACCCACTCAGCTCTCTAAAAATTGTCTCAATTTGCACTATTTAAAAACCCTCTGGCTATTCATCAGGAATCATCCAAGTTGAAAGATAACCGATGTGTTTGATTTTGCCTACTTTGCTAGCATAATAATAAAGAATGTTGACACAAGGAAATCCCCAATATAACCCCCCAAATTTATTTTACAATATTTCAATTCATTGTACATTCATTGGGTATGTTTGTCTTACATATATATCCAATGTATGTATGTACATAAAATACACCTTAAAATATGTACTCAATATGTATGTACTTAAAATAATCACCTCTATTTTTCACAAGATCACGTTAATAAATCTATTAGGCCAGGCAGAATTTAGTTTGAGGTCTCTTGTCTGAATGGTTATATCTGATGATATTTAGAAGGGTTTCTCTTCCAACCCAGCTCTTGGGGGGCCTGGGTCAGGGCAGCCTGGAGATCAAAGAACATGTCAGGCACAGAGTTAGATGTGAATTTTATTGGGACTGATAAACAGGAGTGGATTCTTCCCGATGACAGTTGGTCAGGAAATGGAAGTTAATGCTCTGCAAAGAGGGTGCAGGGAGTGCAAGGGCTTGGGATTAGGATAAGGGTATGAGAACAGAGTTTCATCAAGGTCCCATGACATATGGATTTAGAGGTTTTTATTAACAGTGATCAAGGGAGGGGAATTTCAATGCCTCATTTATGATACCATCTGTACATTCTTTACCCCCTGAGGAGGTCTGATGACCTTTCATGTCTGTGCCAGTCATGCAGGATTGTAGGTGCAATGATGTGCTTTCAATATGAGGGGAATCCCGGGTTCTGTATTCCCCAAAATCCACCCCCACACTGCATACTATATTGATCATAGGAGACATTGAATCTGTATATATTATCCCCACACAGAGATAATAACCCCAGAAAGAGATGTGTCCATGGCCAAGAAAGGGAATTAAACTATTTCCTAATTACTAGAAGTATGGGGTAAAAAGTTGTATAAGATAGCAGGGGACATAGGGCTGTGCCCACGTACAATGTCCTGTATTCCTTTTCAGATTTTCCAATGTATTTAATTCTACCAGGCCAGCAGGATATTCCACACTGTCCAATTTGCAGTGGTCACAGTCCCAGGAAGGCTGCTCTGTGTTTGAAGATGGAAAGTCTGTGCAAACAATGTTTGGGTCCAATTGTGGGCATTAGTTACTGCTGAAGTCCACTCTAGGAAGGTGTTTGCTAGAGTGCTATGAGCAAAAAGAAAGATGTTTATGGGGAACAATAAGGGGTAACAATATACATATAGAGATCCATTGGTTGACAACAAGGTACTAGACAGGGGAACATTATAGGGAGGTTTTAAATGCCAGATATTATACCCCTGCAAATCTTGAAAGTCCTACACTGTTATATCAATTGTTAATCTGGCATAAGAAAGGTCCACTTAGTCATACATAAAATACTTGTGGGAATAGGAGGATCTGTATTAGTGATAAAGATTTTAACAGGAATTTTAAAATAAATTGAAGTCTTATTACAATATTCTGGGTAACTCCTATTACCAAAGGACATAGGATTCCTAACTAACATGGCTACATAGGCCAGCACCAAGGCCAATTGACCTCACTTTCCCCATTTTGTATGGTCTGAGACACAGGCAACAACAAATTGTTATTATTTCCCTGCTTAGGCTGTAATGGCTGGCCCTTTAACTTGGATTCTTAATGCTTACATTGGTCAGTGCCATCAGCGTTTCAATGGGAGCAGGTGTAGCAGCCCCTGGCATTGCATTCAAGAAGATTTAAGTCTGATAGAGTTTTTTTGGTCCACTGTTGCAAGAACCTCATGATCTTTTAGCTGTTCCTTTAACAAACCATTCATTCTTTCAATAAGGCCCACACCTGGGTGATTGTAGGGCAGATGGAACATCCACATGATGTCCTATCCATGGCCCAAGACTGGGCTCTCTGTTCAGTGAAAGGAGTCCCCTGATGGCTGTCTATCTATGTAGACACTCCATACAGAGAGCTCACTTTCTCCAAACATCTTATGGTGGCCCTCTGGTTGGCCTTCCCCACCAAGAAAAGCAGCAATAGTCCTGTAGCTGTGTCCATGGCAGTAAAAGCATTCCTCTCCCCCCTCTGAGAGTGGAAGGAGATGATGTAATTGTGACAGTTTGAATCTGCTGCGTACCCCAGAAAAGCCAAGTTCTTTAATCCTCATTCAATATTGCTGAGTGGGTTCTTTTTATTGTTTCCATGGACATGTGACCCACCCAATTGTGTGTGTTAACTTTTTGAATAGATGGTTTCCATGAAGATATGTCTCCACCCATTCAAGGTGGGGTGCTTATTGGAGACCTTTAAGAGGGAACCATTTTGGAACAAGCATTAGAGCCAAGAGAGCTGCACAGCCAGAGATCTTTGGAAATGCAGAAGGAGAACACCCTTGGGGAATCCTTATGAAATGAGAAGCCAGGAGAGAAAGCTAGCAAACATCACTATGTGCCTTTCCAGCTGACAGAGGCGTTCTGGACCCATCAGTGTTTCTTGAATCAAGGTATCTTTCCCCGGATGCCTTAGTTTGGACATTTTCATGGCCCTAGAAATGTATACTTGCAGCTTAATAAATTCCCCTTTGTAAAAGCTGTTCCCTTTCTGGTCTCTTGCATTCCAGCAGCTTTAGCAAACTAAAACAGTTATTCACTTGCCACTGGTCACTGGGATTTGTAATTTACATGGTTGATGCAGGGAGCATGATGAACCCTGTCCACTAATGTCCACTGGTTGCTGGCGTGTGCTTGGAAGCTGGAAATTTCATCATTACAGGTGTCCCAGATGTCTTTCCACAATTCTTGTCCCCAGAGGTGGCAGTTTATGACTGTCCATTGTTCTTACTTCCAGGTTGCCATGCAGGTTGCAAAGCCTTTGTAAACAGCCCAGCTGTTGGTACAGATAGTTAGCATGTCTCCTGGTTCATGCACTATTAATATCCATATCGTTCTTAATTCAGCCCATTGACTGCTTTGCATAGTGCCAGTCTTCCACCGTATAGAGTTGGTACTGGGTTGTAATGCCACAGCTGTCCATGTGGGAGGCTGCCCACTAGCAGATCCATTAGTGTACCAGAGTCAGGAATGATACCCATGACTTCTATAGTGGCACTGCAACAGCTATTTCAGATGCAGCCACTTTAGGTGTTGAATCTTCTAAATAGGATGCTGATCTGAGCATATCAGGCATTTCTGCACTCAGAGAGCTATTGGTATTGAAAATGCTGCACTGTAGTAGGTAGCCTTTCCATTTGGTGACGATGCTCAGTTGGGCACTGCCAGAGTTTAGCTTAGAAGCCATGTCAGTTATCCCCCCTGGAAATCCACCATTTTAAAGGTGACTGGACATCTTGTGTCAGTTCCTCTGCTTACAATACAGCATTATATGCCACACACAATTTTCCATGGGGCTGTGTCTGCCCCTTTACCTAATTTGATCAAAATCCAAGAGGAATTCATTTAGAGCACTGCCTTGGCCAATGATCCCTCCCAAAGCCAATTATCAGTGCAGGCAACATTCAATTCACAGGGTAGGTCTGGATCTATGCCCCCCAGTGCTTGTGCTTGTGCTATCATCCTGTTTGCTTTTTCAAAAGGAGCCTGTTGGAGATCCTCTAATTTCCAAGTATGATCTTTTCTAATTAGCATATACAAAGATTTTGACCTTTGGGCTAGTGAGGAACAAAAGGTTCCCAATACCCCAACAACCCCAAGAAAGCCATCAGTTGGTTTGGCATGTGCAGCATAGGAAAACACTTTATTTTATCAATTACTGCAGAAGGATCAGTTTTGTCTTACAACCTTACAATACCTAAGAATTTGACAAGATGGACAAGGCATTGCAGTTTTTCACAATTAATTGTATTAACTGCTCATCTGTGACTTTCAAGGTGAGATAACAAAGTGCTTGAAGTTTCTTTTAATTCTGAAAGGGGGTTACTTGTTAACATTACATCATCAATATAGTGCAATAGACTTTGCCATTTAGCACAAGTCATTTTCCACAAGATGGTGGCGGTTGGTCTGGCTATGCAAATAGCCTTGTGGAAGCATGGTAAAACACTTTGTTCTCTTTCCTAGTGAAGGTGAAAGCAGATTGACTGGTCTTATTTAAGGGAATACTAAAGAAAAATGTTAAGGCTAAAATGAAGTGATAATGACATAATTGAGTGTTAATTCCTTTTAGTAGAGGGGCAACCTTTGGAACCACTTCATAGAAAGGTGGCTTTACTTTATCCTTTGATTCCCAAACCTCTTCTAAATGGTATGCAGTGGCCTTTGCCATTTGTTCTTCTTTGGTAGCCACTCACAGGGCTCCTTACAGGGGCCATGCTCTGGCCACCACTATTGGCCTACCTGTTGCAAAACAGTAAGCAATACAGCCCCCCACCCCCACCAGAGTTTTCAGGACATCTCCATACTCCTATGGCAATTCCCATCCACCTGGGAAGACAGTCACCCCTCCCCACATGGATATTAGAGGCCAATTTGGGATTTCCCCTACAGATTCTCTTCCCAAGACTCAGGCCCTCTTTGGCAAGCAGCTATTGATCTTCTGGCTAGCTCACCAATTGTTCCAACCCAGCTCTTGGGGGCTTGGATCAGAGCATCCCAAAGACCAAAGGACATGGAGTTAAGCTTGAGGAACAGGAGAGGATTCTTCCCAATGGCAGTCAGGTGGAAAATGGGAGGTAATGCTCCACAAAAGGAATGGTGGTAGTGCAAGGTTTTATAAGAGTTTAGATAAGGGTATGAGGACAAAGTTTTAGCAGGGTCTCATGACACAGGGGTTTGGAAGTTTGGTATCAACAGTGATGAAGGGAGTAGAGTTTCAATGCTTGTTTACAATATCATTTGTACATTCTTTCCCTCTTGAGGAGGTCTGATGATCTTTAATGTCTGTCCCAGTCATGTGGGCAGCTACGTACAATGACCTGCTCTCAATCTGGAGGTGAACACTCTCAATATAGAGGGGAATCCTAGGCCCTGTATCCCCACAGTTCCATAAGGGACAATCATAATAATGTGAATTAAAGCAGCTTGACTGTATTGTTATATATCCATTACACTACCAAAAATTATTGGTCATGAGAGAGGCAGGGCAATATGGCAGCATAGGGAGGTGTGGGATTTAGTTAGTCCTCTAGAGCAGCTAGACAATAGCCAAGGACTGTTCGGACATATGCAGCCTGACACACAATGTACATGAGTCTGGAATGGGTGGAAGGGCCATGATCAGAGGGCAGAACTGTAAATAAAGCCCCAAACTGTAGGGGCTGCCACTTCACCTGCACTGGCAAGGCAGGCTGTGTTGGAGACACCTTCTCATGGAAAATAGAAGCTGTCTGCACTAGGAGCAAAGGGAGGTAGCTCACCAAAGCTCCAATTCAGTTTTATTTAACAAATTCTGAGTGCTGAACACAAGTTCTGAGCCCAGTCAAACCCACAGCAAGAAGGAAAGGAACCCTGAGGTCTCTTCCAGCAGAGAGGAGGTGAGGCTAATGGGCAAAAAAAGGAGGCTTTTTGAGTCAGCTGAGCTCAGAATACTGTGAAAGAGCTGTGCCTCAAGAACAAGTACAAAAGAGCCAGGTACCAACTCTGGCTCTTTACTAGTGAATCTTGGGGACTTGCTCTGAAGAGAGATTTCTTATTTTTTATATTTTTTTTAACTATTCTAAGTAATTCATTAGAGAAAATTTCAGGCATTTTCAGTTGTCAGTACTGACCCAGGCAAGGGGATTGTAAAGTAGGTCTGATAGATTAAGTAACTAGTCAAGTGAAGTAGATAATTTCCTAAAGGGCATATCTTCCCTAAGAAAAGGAGGATTGGCCCAGATGAATTGGCAGCCCTTATTCAGAGAATTCAGACTCCAGGGGCTGAAAAAGAGAAAAAGTTTATGTTTGCCCTCTACCTCGGTCTGTCATAACCATGCCCCTAGCTGTGACAGGGTCTGCTGAGAATTAAAGGCACTGTACCACTTTATGCCATTGGAAAGCTGTGGGCTAATAAGCACCATCTGCTGGGCAAGACAGGAAAAGCACAGAGTCTAGAGACTTCATTGGAAAGTCTGACAACCTGCTGGAGATCATCCTCAGAGAAACTTGATACTCATTACACCCTCAGCCTGAGACCTGGGCCTGTCTTGTCTGGGAGAATCTGATTGGTGTTGATCATATCTGGGGAGATCCTCCTCCTCCTCAGAAAGTAAGTTTCCATATATGCAGGGCAAGAACTAGAAAAAGAATTGCTGAAAAATTCTGATCAGTTAGAGAAAATTTATTTTGGCGGTCTAGAATAAGTTGAATGCAAAACAACAACAACAACAACAACAACAACAAAACAAATAGAGAACAAAGCCAACTAACAGGAAAATCTTTTTTTTTTTTTTTTTGTAAATTTGCATATGGGCAGGAGGCACCCGGGATCGAACTCCAGACCTCCAGCACGGCAGGTCGGAGCTCTGCCTGCTGAGCCACGGCAGCTGCCCTAACAGGAAAATCTTAAGTAAAAGAGTGAAAAAGAACTACAAAATAAACTAATCAAGGAAACCAGATACATAGACACCAGCAAAACACTATGAGTCATACAAGAAAAAAACGAAGATACAGACTACTCAAAAGGAACAAACTAACACTTCAAATGAGATACAAGGAGATTAAACAACTAATTAAAGATGTTCACAAAACATGATAAATCAAATCAATGAGTTGAGGGAAGATATGGCAAAAGAGATGAAGGACACAAAGAAGACATTGGGTGACCATAAAGAACTCAAAAGCTTGAATAAACAAATGACAGAACTTAAGGGGAATGAAAAACACAATAGAAGAGAGGAAAAACACAAAGGAGACTTACAACAGCAGACTTGAAGAAGGCAGAAGAAAGGATTAGTGAACTAATGGATCTGAAATCCTACACACAAAAGAACAGATAGGGAAAAGAATGGAAAAATATGATCATGGTCTCAGGGAATTGAATGACAAATGTGTTATGGGTGTCCCAGAAGGAGAAGAGAAGGGAAAAGGGTCTGAAAGAATAATGGAAGAAATAACCACTGAAAATTTCCCATCTCTTAGGAAAGACATAAAATTAAATATTAAAGATGTACAGCATACCACAAACCAAATAGATCTGAATAGACCTACTCCAACAGACTCACTAATCGGATTGTCAAATGTCAAAGACAAAGAGAATTCTGAAAACAACAAGAGAAAAGAGATCAATCACATAAAGGCAAGCTCAGTGTGACTAAGCATGGATTTCACAGCAGAAATCATGGATGTGAGAAGGCAGTGGTGTGATATATTTAAAATACTGAAAGAGAAAAATTGCCAAACAAGTATTCTATATCTGGCAAAACTGTGCTTCACAAATGAGGGAGGGTGCATGGGTGGTTCAATAGTAGAAGGCTCAGCTTCCATGTGGGAGACCTGGGTTCGATTCCCAGATCATGCACCAAAAAAACAGAGGCTGGGTTTAGAATATATTAAGCAGATTCTCAAAAAGTATTGGCAAAGTCCCCTGATGGATGGGAGAAAAAATATGGAGGTATTAAATTTTACCACCAGAGAAACCCCTGATACTGTGTCAAACATTAGGGACATGCAAATCAATATGCCATGACTTCGATCTTGAGGCTTGCTCTTGTGAAGCTCATGTATGTAGTGGAGAAGCTTAGCCTACCTATAAGGATGCCTAAGAGTTACTTTTGGAGGATCTTTTTTGTTGCTCAGATGTGTCCTTACTCTCGCTAAGCCCAACTATGCAAGTGAAATCATTGCCCTCCCCCGCCTATGTGGGGCATGTCATCCAGGGGTGAAAGTCTCCCTGGTGGTGTGGGAGATGACTCCCAGGGATGAATCTGGCCCTGGCACTATGGGATCAACAATGCCCTCCTGACCAAAAGGGGGAAAAGAAGTGTAACAAATAAGGTATCAGTGGCTGAGAGCGTTCATATAAAGTTGAGAGGCTACTCCAGAGGTCACTCTTATGCAAGCTTCATTTAGACATTGCTACCTATCATAACTTGCCAAACCCCAAATAAAACCATTCCAGCCAGTCCTAAAGAACACCTAGGACAATATATAAGATACTACAAAAGTTCCATGCATTAGGGTAAGTTTCCAGAAAACTACAACCTCCAGATGGGTCCCTGTACCAGATAAATCCTAAACTGCAGAGGGGCCAGCTTCTCCAGAACATCAGCTAGTTCCATCTCCCTACCCCATATTATTGACAGCCCCTTCCAACATTAAAAAGTTAGAATGAACATAGTCCAAATACCCCTAAAGAGTGGGTATATTCTTTCTTTGCTTTGTATATAGGCTGTATTATACAATAAAAAAGTAAAAAAAAAAAATTAGGGAGAATTTAAAACATTTTCAGACAGATTCAGAGAATTTGTGAACAACAGACCCTGCTCTATAAGAAATACTAAAGGAAGCATCACAGGCAGATAAGAAAAGACAGGAGAAAGAGTTTTGGAAGACTGTAGAAATGAAGACTATCAGTAAGGGCACAGAATAAAGTCATGATGCATGCAAGAATGTCATGAAACTTGAGGACATTATGTTGAGAGAAATTAGCCAGAAGCAAAAGGACAAATAGTGTACAGTCTCACTAGTATGAACTAAAATTAATGAGCAAACTTTGAGACTTAAAAGTTGAGAACACAGGTTATCAGGAGCTAAAAAGTGGGTAGAGATTGGGCATTTGGTGTTGAAGGGGTACAAAATGTTCAACAGGATTGATTTTGAAGATTCAGGAATGGATAGCACAATAGTCTCTGATTGTAGCACAATAATGTATGTACAAAGAACAAAGCTGAGCATGAGTATCATTGAAAGAGGAAGGGTAGGGGCATGTATGACACCAGAAGGAAAGATAGAGGATAAAGACTCAGACTGTATAACTTAGTGAAACGTAAAGTGTGTAACAATGGTGATTAAATGTGCAAATGCAAGAATGTTTTTACATGAGGGAGAACAAATGAATGTCAACATTTCAAGTTATTGAAAATGAGATGGTAAATGGGAAAAATACAACCAATACTTGCATCTATAGTTAATAGTAATGTGGGAATATACTTCAACAACATACCGAAGCTACCTGTTAACAAGAGAGGGATACATGATGTTGTTGTTTCTCCTTTTCATTTTATTTTTTATTCTTCATTTTTTCTCTTTTTCTTTCCTTGCAGAAGAAATGGAAATGTCCTCATATAGATTGTATTGGTGAATGCAAAACTATGTGATTACACCAGGAACTATTGACTGTTTACTTAGAATGGATTGTATGTTGTGTGAATAAAACTATTTAAAAAATAAACAGAAAGACACAAGTGCTGGACAAAATGTGGAGAAGCCCTAGGTGTGGAGGGAATACACCTGCTAGATGACCTGCCATGTCATTTTGCAGGTTATTTTGGAGGGGAAGCATGTGTGGTGACACAGTGCATGAGGTGCCATCCCCATTTTCCTTGTGTCACTTTCCTTTTTCTCTTTCCCATTCCATCCAGGGCTTCCACCTTTCAAGTAAGGAATTAGCAAATTAATCTTTTCTTCATCCAACTTTAAACTGTGTGCAGTGCCCAGAATGGGTCATCAGGGTACCAATTCCAGGGATGAGTACTAGAACCAATAAATGAAATGAGAGTAGCAGATCCTGAAGTTTACTTCAAGGGAAATGGTCCAGGTGAATCTTAAGTCAAGGCTTTTGTATACTTACAATGGGTATTCCAGCGGACAAGGCAATGAAGGTATGTGATTTAGATATCAACTTTATAAATAAAATGGAAGATGTGAAATACAGTATGTAAATAACATTCTGGAAAATAGAATTTGGCTAAACAAACAATTAGATTGTTTTAATGCAGATAAACCTTTCTTTTTTAATCCATAAGATTTCTTTTAAATAAAGCTGTCAAAATGAGTTGGTTATCTACTGATTATGTTTCCAGAAGTATAATTTGGGGAGTCTATAATTCTTAGGTATGCATCATTAACAGTTCAACATGAACTTACTAATTAAAATATCTAATATCCATATTAGGCATGAGAAAGATAAGAAAAGATCCTTTTGCAAAGGCCAAGTTGTATTATCCAAATAGGTCTCCCTTGAAAATTAGTAGATATAAAGTCTATGGTGCAAGCACAGATTGGCCCCCATTATCCTACTGATTGTTTCTATATTATCTATAGAAACATAATCAAACTAACTTCCTATATCCTGAGAATTCCGTGAAAATTAGACAGTTTCAGCTAAAGTCCTTTTAGCTGTAGAGTGGTATTATGACCTTTATTTTCCACTTAAAATTAGTCTGAAAATAGTTCCATGATAACCTCTCATTAAAGTTGTTGAATCTATTTCAAGCCATTGATATAGAAGGGCAGTAGTAAGAGGCTATACTGAATAACTCATAGGTAGAGTTTGGGACAGGAAAGGAAAACAACAATGGTAGAAGAAAGTTGTTAAATTTTGACATGAAAGTTGCCTAGAGTATGGTAAAAGTTACCTCTCAAATAGAGTTGTTTATTTTATCATTCATTCATTCTTTCAGTTAACAAATGTTTGTGATGGGACAAAATTATTAATATATGATTGCTACTGACCTTTTCCCTTCCTGTGTCCTTGGAAGAAGATTCTGGGGTTGGCCCTCAGTCTCATACTCTCCTCGGCCCACTGTGGAGCTTTCTGCTTTGTTAGACCAGTTCTTGTGGGGTTTAGAATTCAGATTGGGAGAAAAGGGGAAAAGATGAGAATGAGAGGTGACTTGAGCAAGGGGCTGAGGGGTAATTTGTTGTTTCAGGGTGGTTTGGGGGTCCTAGAAACAAGGAAGTAGCTGAGATGAGTGAAGAAAAGTGCTTAGGAGGGGAAACGTTATTTTTAAAGAAAATATTGACTGTTCTATTTCAACAGGTGAAAAAAATCAAGTAAAGAATTTGAGCTATCATAAAATTAGTTTTGGTTGGGGAACTGTGTTTCTTGAGCTATTGTGTGGTTTTTAAGAACCTAATGTTCTTAAAATGAGTTAGATGCCAGAGAAACAAAGTAAAGATAGTAATAAGAAAGAGGAACATGGAAGTGAATCATACAGAGCACACATTGTTAAAGTTGGTTTGATAGAAATATGTAAATGGTACCTTGAGGCAGGAAGGAAGGAGTTACCCTTTATAGAAGAAAGGGGACAAGTAAGAGGACAATTAGAAGTCCAATTTTAACAGACTAAATATGCAATAAACATTTTTCCTTATTGTTCCAGAAAAAAATCATTAGGAATATTTCAGTGATCTTAATTATTGTGATTAAATTATTTTATCCCACCTGCTTCTTCAGGCATTCAGGGAGAAATAAAAAATAATTTTCTTTGAGAAAGTTTAGATTTTCCCCCCAGTATCTCAAAGCATCTGCATAGTGTGAAATTGATTATAGAATGAATCACTTGATTTTGGTTGTAGACAACTCCCATTGGAATGTAAGGGAGATGATATGTCTCAGTTCATGGGTAGACTCTCACAATTTCTTGAGGGCCATGTTATTTAGCAGTCATCCCTGGGCCTGATTTAGAAGGGGCTGGAAATCTACTTGTCAGGTATATTTTGGAGGCACAAGAATATTAGAGAGCATGTTGGATTAGAGAAGCGCTCAGATACATTTCCAAGTCATATGTTTATGATTTTATGAGGATTTTTTACACCAACAGCTACTTATTTAAAATTATATCTTTTAGTAATAACATTTTTCCCTTATTGGAAAACACATTTATCATATAATTTGGGGACAGTAAAGGAAAAGAAGGAAATCACCTATGGTCTCTACAGCCCTAACTAACTCCCATCCTCCCTCCCTTTCTTTACTATCATGTTAAGAGGACCATGGTGTAGTATTAATAGCATAGGCACAAGAGAAAGGGTGTCAGGGTCAGATTCTCCTTCTACCATTTACTAACCACATGACCCTGGTCAAATTGCTTTGACTTATCTGTGCCACAATTTTCTCATCTATAAATAATAGTGACTACCTCCTAGGTTTTCTATGGGGCTTGAATAAAGTCAATATGCATGAAGCACTTACAATAATATTTAGCTCATTGTTCATGCTAAGCCAGTGTCACCCTCTATATTTGTGCCCTTGAGCTAAACTGGCTGAGTGTGCATCCCAGCTCTGCCACCAACTTGTGATGTGACCTTGAGTTGTTCAATTCCTCTTGTTTCAGTTCTCCATGCTGCTGGAATGCAATATACCAGAAATGAATTAGCTTTTAAAAAGGGTATTTATTAGGTTACAAATTTACAGTTTTAAGGTCATGAAAATTTCCAAATTAAGGCAGCAACAAAAGGATATTGTATTAATTTCTAATGCTGCTAGAAAGCAATATACCAGAAATGGAATGACTTTTAAAAAAGGAACTTAATAAGTTATAAGTTTACAGTTCTAAAGTCATAAATATGTTCTAACTAAGGCATCCAGAGAAAGATAACTTGGCTCAAGGAAGGCCAATCTGGGAAAGCATGGGGCTGGTGTCTGCTGGTCTTTGTTCCTGGTTCTGTTGTTTCCAGCTTCTGATGCCAGTTGTTTCCTCTCTAAGTGTCTGTGGGACTTTACTTAGCAGCTCTGGAACACAACTCTGGGTTATGGCTTGCTTAGCATCTCATAGGAAAGCACATAGCAAATTTGCTGAGCTCTGCCTGTGTCTCTCTGTCAGCACTCTAAGCATCTCTGAACATCCATGTCTCTGTCATCTCTGAAGCATATGATCTCCAAGCATCTGGATCTGATGTTTCTTCAAAATGTTTTCCTTTTTAAAGGACTCCATGGAAGTAATTCAATCAAAGTTTAAACCCAAAACAGTAGGTCTGGCCCCATAAGATTGGACCAGGATTAGAATATGGCTTTTCTAGGGTACACAACAGTTTCAACCTGCACAGATACCCTCACTCAAAAAAGGGCAATCTTGTCCAGGGTTTCTCTGCCACATGGAAAGACACATGGCACATCTGCTGTCCCTTTTCTCCTGTGTTGGTATCAAAACAGCTCTCAGCTGCTATGGGTCCATCTGGTTTCTCCTGGGATATTTCCCTTCTTCAAGTGTCCTTTACTTGATTTCATCTTTCTGCTTTCTGTGTCAGCTCTGAGTTCTATGTTTTCTGTCTTTATTCTCTTCATAGAGGACTCATAAGACCCACCTTGAATTGGGTGGGTCACATCTCCATAGCCCACAACAGTTCTGCCTCAACAAGATTGCATAGGAAGAACATAGCTTTTCTGGAGTACCTAACAATTTCAAGCCAGCACACCTCTACCATGGCCTCATCATCTTTAAAATGAAAGCTGGAACAGGATCCACCTCCAGGGTTGTTGTGAAGATTAAATGAGCAGGACATTCAACAGACATCAACTATGCTATGTACTTAAATCTGTTTTGAATACTTACAATGTAGGAGGACCTCTACTACATATAATTAAATGAGACAGATGAAATCTCTCTTTTCATGATTCTTACAGATCATTAAGATTCATATTTTCACCATAAGTGTATTATTATTCAAATGTAATGAGCAATGTGAATGAGAAGGATGGAGAGTTATGAATATATATCAGAGGGTATGCCAGTTTGAATCTATTATGCACCCGAGAAAAGCCATATTTTAATCCTGATTTTATCTTGTGGGGGCAGCCATTTATTTTAATTCTGATTCAATATTGTAGGTTGAACTTTTGATTAGATTATCTCCACAGAGATGTGGTGTGCCCAATTGTGGGCGTGTCCTTTTGATTAGATGGAGATGTGACTCCACCCATTCCAAATGGACCTTGATTAGTTTACTGGAGTCCTTTCAAAGAGGAGACATTTTGGAGAGAGCAGAGCTGACACAGATGCTGACACATGGAGAACAAAAACACTGATGTTTGGAGATGCCTGGGGCCCAGTAGATGTTGCCATGTAGTTTCCCATGAGATATTAAGAAGCCAGAACCTAGAGAGAGCTGAAGGAAGCCAAGAGATTAAAGCCAAGCCTGGAGAAGCAAAATGTGGAACCCCCACAGGAACAGAGGCTGAAAGCAATGGAGCCCAGGAGCAAGGGGCCAGCAGTTACCAGCCATGTAACTAGCCAGCTGACAGAGGTGTTCCTGACCCACTGGCCTTCCTTGAATTAAAGCATCTGTCTCTGGATGCCTTAGTTTGGACATTTTTATAGGCTTAGAACTGCAAACTTGTAACTTATTAAATTCTCTTTATAAAAGCCAATTCTGGTATATTGCATTCTAGCAGCTTACGAACTAGCACAAAGGGTCTTTGTATAGTTGCCAGGGAATGTTTCTTTGAGTGTGTGTTGATTAACTTGAACTGTGAGTATGGGTAGCAATTCACAAAGTAAGGGGCAGTGTCAGTGGATATATACATATGGCAAGGGGATGCTGGGTGGAGTGTAGCTGACAAGAGGAGGCTGGGTTAGAAGACCATTCCAGGCAGCGGGAGCAACCTTGGTGGCAAGAACCATCCCACATTTTTGGAAATTAAACAAAAATTCCAATGTTTAGAAAGTAGAGGGGGGAGGGATTGACATGAGAAGAGGCTGTTGGTGTAAGCAGGGGACTTATAGGAGGATGTTGAGAGCCATATGGAGAATGTTGATCTTTTCTCAAGTGTAAGGAGAAGCTATTGAAGAGGGGTAACCTGCCCAGTGATATTTTAGGGTTAAGTCCAGGTTTAACTTTAAAACTATGATTCAAAGAATGCCTTATCTTCTGATTTTTTTTTCATTTAGCATCAGGGTTTCCTCATTCTGTTAAATAGTCTTCTAAAATTATTTTAATGACTGCATTGAATTACATTGTATAGGTGATTCATAATTTACTTAAACAATATTCTGCTGGTGGATATTAGGCTGATCCCATTTTTCATATATAAAGAATGCTGTAATGAACATAATTCTATCCAAATCTCTGTGCTCCTAAGTTTAGGCCTAGTTTAGGCCTCATTTGACCCTAAATACAGTGGGCAGATTCTCTGAGATTCTCCTCACTGAGCTACCATTTGCCATTAGACTTCTACCTTCAAGTTAGTTGTAACTTGGAGAGCAGGGTGGTTTAAACACATTATATATTATTAGTTCAGCCTATATTATTAGTTCAGACAAGGGGAGAAGAACTTGGGTCTGGGGTAGCCCAACAAGGACAATCTCAATTCTCTGCTGTTACTTGAAGCTGCCTGCACCAGCACCTGTTTCCGCTTTCAGCTTTTTGCTGGTCAGGCTCCCATACAGTTTTAAGCTACTGTCCAAACCCGTATTTTGTGCTGCTATTACTTCAGGGAAAAGACTTCTTTGGTTCTCTGCCAGGCACAGCTGCTACATAAACTCTATGGCCTTCCATCAGCTTTGCTTTCAAATGCCATTGACCCATGGAAGCAAGATAGAGCCCAAGAGGGTTTGATCTCCATCCAGGCAATGAGATTGGCTTTGTATGCATGATATCAGGCAGAATTTCTTCAGAGTTGGTGATATTTGCATTGTTCCTGTCCCTAATTTCCAGTGGTTAAATGATGGGTTTTTCACAGTCATTTCAATGGTGATTCTTCCCTCACCATAGTATTTAAATGTTGCTTGTAGGAGTTTTAGTGATGATAATAAAAAAAAATAAAGCCTTCAGGTTTGACCTACATATAATTTTGTCAACAAATTATAGGCTCACTGCTAATACAAAAGCACTGTATAACCTCATGTGAACTGCCTACCTTGTCTTTAACTCAAATTTCTTAATTGTAAATTGAGGGGTTGACCACAAGATCCCTGAGGTTGTAATTTAGTATTCTATATGTCATTGAATAGATATTGCACTTCATAAAATCATTATCTAGTATAGATTTCTTCCTGTTGGAAGGGGCCTGATTTTTACTTTTCCTTTGAAAAGCTCATATAACCTTGCTCCTCAACCCATTCATTTCTTTCACAAACATGCAGTTGAGCATTGTGGGTCCAGAGAATAATTCACTGCCCTGAGAAACTCTTAGACTGCAGAGGAGACACCCTATTATAATTCAGCATGGAAGATGCCATAACAGGTGGAGAAAAAATTGTTAAGGAAGATTGTATTTTCTTGTCACACAAACATATGCAGATGACATAATTGTGCCTTGAAATTCTCAGCTTACAGGCTATATTTAAACATAGACTTTAGAGGCAGGTGGACAGACTTATTTGAATTGTTGTGCCAATATTGACTAGCTCAGGCAAAGCCAGTTTCAATCTTTCTGAGCCTCAGTTTACTTTTTTGAAAAATCAAGGTCGTTTATACCTATCTATTGCAAGGTGGACACAAAATAAAGTGAAAAGGGTCTAGCACCGGTACCAGGAGTCCTCCAAGCAGAGTTTTTGGTTATGGTTTACTCATTTTTCAATAACTTTTTATTGAGTTATGTGGTATATTGAAATTCTATACCTCAGCAAAGACATGTCCTTGTTCTGAATCCATATTCTGTCGGTGTGGACTCATTTGTGCTTTGGAGCTTCTAGAATCCTATTTAAATGTGACCCCACGGAATCAAGGTTGGCCTTAATCTATATTACTGGAGGCCTCATATAGTGAGGTCAGAGAAAGCCACTGAGAAGGTCCAGAATGCAGAAATCGGCAGACACTTGGTGTACAAACCCAAGGAGAGAAGGATTGCCGCATAATATAGGCAGAGATGTAACTCCAATGATGGTAGTATGCCATCACTGGACAGTCACAGACTCCCAGGAGAAAGGATGGACTTGCTAATGCCTTGATTTTAGACTTCTATCCTCCAAAACCAAGAGACAAGAAACATTTTATTTGTCTGTTTAAGCCATCCCATTGTACAGTATATGTCATAACAGCCTGGCAAAGTAAGACAGATGTCCACTAGGTATTAATAGGGAAATAAAACAGACAAATGTCTTTCTCCTCACAGAGCTTACATTCTAGTGGGAGATTCAGGTCATATGCAAATAACCAAGTGAAAGTCCAAATAATTCCAAGTTTTGATAGGAGTCATGAAGTAAACAAAAATAATAAAAGGTCGTATGGTAGAAAGTTAAGGAGATGGAGAGGGTGGGGCAGATGACTTTAGATAGGTTGACTAAGAAAGGCTTCTTGGAGGCTGTGGAATTTAAGCTAATGCTTGAAAGTTGAAAAGCTAATGCTTGAAAGTTGTTCCTATCTTCCTTTCTCCTGTTTTTCTTCTTCTCTTATCTTCATAAAGACAAAACATCACCAAGAATATTTGATCTGAGCAATGAATGTATATACCTTCTCATTCCTGTATTCATCTCTTTGTATAACAGATTAAAGACCAAGTTCTTTCAGTTGTTAAAAGTGCAAAAAAACTGATTACACAAGAGATCCTTAGAAGATAATTAAAAAAAAATAGTATAATAGATTGATTCTGACTTGTGCCTTTTGTCTAACACAGGTCTTTCTGAACTTTTGAAATGATCTATTCCCTAGCTATTTTATATATATATATATTTTTTGCATGGGTAGGCACCAGGAATTGAACCCAGGTCTCTGGCATGGCAGATAAGAAGTCTGTCTGCTGAACCACTGTGGTGCACTGTATTAGTTAGGGTTCTCTAGAGAAACAGAATCAACAGGGGACACTTGCAAATATAAAATTTATAAAAGTATCTCATGTAACCATGGGAATGCAGGGTCCAAAATCCTTAGGGCAGGCTGTGAAGCCAACGATTCCAATGGAGGGTCTGGATGAACTCCACAGGAGAAGCTCGCCGGCTGAAGCAGGAAGAGAGACTGTCTCTTCTGAATCCTCCTTAAAAGGCTTCCAATGATTAGATTAAGCATCATTCATTGCAGAAGACATGCCCCTTGTCTGATTACAAATGGACTCAGCTGTGGATGCAGCTGACGTGATCTTGATTTAATTCTATGAAATGTCCTCATCACAACAGACAGGCCAGTACTTTCCCAACCAGACAAACAGGTACCACCACTTGGCCAAGCTGACACATGAACCTGACCATGACAATCCACCCCTTGTCAACTTGGCAGCTATACATATCACCTTAAACCATATCTAATATCTAAATAAAAAACAATAAAACACATATTTTTTCTTTCACCTAACAATACTCAACTGTCCTACATATAATTGGAAACACATTAAATCTCTCCAGAATAGGGTGCAAGTCCTTGGGAGATATTCATTCTTAAATTTGATATCTTACAACTTAAATACTATAACATGAACAAAACAGCATTATAGTCCTCATTTCTGTAACTGATCACATGGGCGAAGTTCATATTTAGCTCTACCTTCTTCTACTACCCATTCCATATTCCCTTTACTCTCAACAAGCACTTCAGCTGGCCATGGTTCTTTGCCTGGTGGGTGACCTAAACATTCACTCCTGAAGTTTCAGAGCCATTCGTAGTCCTGCCTGGATTGTGTTGTTGCAGTTTTCCATTGATTTTAATCGCAGGGCATGGTAGTACTAAAAGACACCCCAGGGGATCTCCTATATTCCAAGAAAACTCTTCTTTACTTCCACTGTGTAGTTGCAGTCCTATTTCCCCCTGATTGTCAGTGTCAATCACCCCAGCCAATAATGTATCCCTTTCTTGGTTTGTTGATTCAGGGGGATGAGTAGCCCAAAGTGACCAGGTGGCAATCTTAGATTCCTGTTCAATGGAATCATTGTTGTTTCTCTTGGTGGGAGCACTACCCCTTTTGGAACTAAAACGTGTAGACCAGCAGAGCTCAGTGTCGTAGGGACAGGAAGCAAAAATTTTCCTAGTGGATCACTAGGGGTAATAGTGAGTGGTACCACTCCCATTTCCACCCCTTTGTTCCTGGACCCATGGATCCTGGTTATGGGAGAAACAGCACCAAACAGCAGGTGCTGATTCAGAGTATATACAGCTTCCTGGAGAACATTACCCCAGCCCTTTAAGGTATTGCCACCTAGCTGGCACCGTAACTGAGTTTTCAAAAGGCCAATCCACCGTTCTATCAATCCAGCTGCTTCTGGATGATAGGGAACATGGTAAGACCAGAGAATTCCATGGGCATGTATCCATTCCCACACTTCATTTGCTGTGAAGCATGTTCCTTGATCAGAAGCAATGCTGTGTAGAATACCATGATGATGAATAAGGCATTCTGTAAGCCCACGGATGGTAGTTTTGGCAGAAGCATTGCATGCAGGAAAGCAAACCCATATCCAGAGTATGTATCTATTTCAGTTAGAACAAATTGCTGCTCTTTCCATGAAGGAGTGGTCCAATGTAATCAACCTGCCACCGTGTAGCTAGCTGGGCACCTCAAGGAATGGTGCCATATTGGGGGCGGAGTGTGGGTCTCTGCTGCTGGCAGATTGGGCACTCAGCAGTGGCGGTAGCCAAGTCAGCCTTGATGAGTGGAAGTCCATGTTGCTGAGCCCATGCATAACCCCCATTCCTACCAGCATGACCACTTTGTTCATGAACCCATTGGACAATGACAGGAGTTGCTGGGGAAAGAGACTGACTGGTAGCCACAGAACTGGTCATCTTATCCACTTGATTATTAAAACCTTCCTCTGCTGAAGTCACCCTCTCATGCGCATTCACATGGGACACAAATATGTTCATGTTTTTAGCCCACTCAGAAAGGTCTATCCATATACTTCTTCCCCAGATCTCTTTGTCACTAATTTTCCAATTATGATCTTTCCAAGTCCCTGACCATCCAGCCAAACCATTAGCAACAGCCCGTGAGTCAGTATACAAATGCACTTCTAGCCAGTTCTCCTTCCAAGCAAAATGGACAACCAGGTACACAGCTTGAAGTTCTGTCCACTGGGAGGATTTCCCCTCATCACTGTCCTTCAAGAAAACCTCAGAAAGGGACTGTAGTGCTGCAGCTGTCCACTCTCTGGTGGTACCTGCATATCGTGCTGAACCATCTGTAAACCAGACCCGAGTTTTCTCTTTCTCAGTCAATTCACTGTAAGGAACTCCCTGAGAGGCCATAGCTCTGGTCTGGGAAAGAGAAGGTAATGTGGCAGGAGTGGAGACCATGGGCATTTGGGCCACTTCCTCATGTAACTTACTTGTGCCCTCAAGACCTGCTCTGGCTCTATCATGCGTATACCACTTCCATTTTACAATAAAGTACTGCTGTGCATGCCCAACTTTATGGCTTGGTGGGTCAGACAACACTCAGCCCATGATAGGCAACTCAGGTCTCATGGTAATTCGGTGGCCCATGGTTAAGCGTTCAGTCTCTACTAAGGCCCAGGAGCAGGCCAAAAGCTGTTTATCAAAAGGAGAGTAGTTATCTGCAGTAGACAGTAAGGCTTTGCTCCAAAATCCTAAGGGTCTGCATTGTGATTCTCCTATAGGGACCTGCCAAAGGCTCCAAACAGCATCTCTATTTACCGCTGACACTTCCAGCACCATTGGATCTGATGGATTATATGGCCCAAGTGGCAGAGCAGCTTGTACAGCAGCCTGGACCTGTCGCAGAGCTTCCTCTTGTTCAGGTCCCCACTCAACATTAGCAACTTTTCTGGTCACTCAATGAATGGGAAAGAGTAGCACACCCAAATGAAGAATACATTGCCACCAAAATCCGAAGAGATCAACTAGGCATTGTGCCTCTTTTTTGGTTGTAGGAGGGGCCAGATGCAGCAACTTGTCCTTCATCTTAGAAGGGATATCTTGACATGCCCCACACCACTGGACACCTAGAAATTTCACTGAGGTGGAAGGCCCTTGTATTTTTGTTGGATTTATCTCCCATCCTCTGACACACAAATGCCTTACCAGTAAATCTAGAGTAGTTGCTACTTCTTGCTCACTAGGTCCAGCCAACATGATATCATCAATATGATGGACAATATGATGTCTTGTGGGAGGGAGAAATGATCAAGGTCCCTGCGGACAAGATTATGACATAGGGCTGGAGAGTTGATATACCCCTGAGGTAGGACAGAGAAAGTACATTGCTGACCTTGCCAGCTGAAAGCAAACTGTTTCTGGTGGTCCTTACTAATAGCTATTGAGAAAAAAGCATTTGCCAGATCAATAGCTGCATACCAGGTACCAGGGGATGTATTGATTTGCTCAAGCAAATACCACATCTGGAACAGCCACTGCAATTGGAGTTACCACCTGGTTCAGCTTACGATAATCCACTGTCATCCTCCAAGACCCATCTGTTTTCTGTACAGGCCAAATAGGAGAGTTGAATGGGGGTGTGGTGGGAATCACCACCCCTACCTACTTCAAGTCCTTAAGAGTGGCAGTAATCTCTGTAATCTTCCAGGAATCTGGTATTGCTTCTGATTTACTATTTTGCTAGGTAGGGGCAGTTCTAGGGGCTTTCACTTGGCCTTTCCCACCATAATAGCCCTCACTGCATGAGTTAGAGAGCCAATGTGGGGATTCTGCCGGTTGCTCAGTATGTCTATGCCAATTATACATTCTGGAACTGGGAAAATAGCTACAGAATGGGTCCGGGGACCCATTGGACCCACTGTGAGATGGACCTGAGCTAAAACTCCATTGATCACCTGGCCTCCATAAGCCCCCACTCTGACTGGTGGACCAGAGTGACGTTTTAGGTCCCCTGGAATTAATGTCACTTCTGAACCAGTGTCTAATAATCCCTGAAATATCTGATTATTTCCTTTTTCCCAATGCAGTTACCCTGGTGAAACACCATTGGTCTCCTTGAGGAAGGCTTGGAGGAAGATTAACAGAATAAATTTGTGGCAGTGTAACAGGGTTCTACCCCAAAGGAACCTAGCCTCCCCTTCATTCAAGGGGCTCAGGGTCTGTAAACTGTCTCAAGTTTGGGAATTGATTAAGGGGCCGTGACTCTGTGTTTTTGTAATTCAGGTTAGACTTCTGTTCACTTGTCCTAGAACTCTTTTGTTTATATAGCTCGAACAAGAATTTAGTAGACTACACATCTATTGTATTTCTAGGTACCCCATCATTTACTAGCCAATGCCACAAATCTCTGAGTCATATAATTTTGACTCCTGCTTTGAGTTTGCTGTCTATTATGATAGCGACATCTACCCTGTCTTTGGCAATTAAGTGCTGCCACCTGGCTTCTGCCAACTGGGAATCCAGTCATTCCCATTATGTTTAAGGATTCCAGCTCAGTGACAGCAGTTCCTATAGTAATATCTGACCTACAGAGAAGTGCAACTACAGAGCTCTTCAGGGATGATGATGCTAGTCTCACAAATTTATTTCTCTCTGTTCTGGTAAAAGGAGCATCCTCTGGACATTCCTGGGGTGTAAGAGCAGGCTTTGCTTGATAAATGCACTCTAGCATTCCAATTACTCTAAACCTCTGGATCCTCTTATCTACATTATACCAGGGCAGTTATGGCATTTCAACCTTCGGTAATGTTGGCTACCTTTTGATCCATGTTTCAACCCACCATCCAAACGAACTGTTAATACCTTTTCTAATTCCTCGAGCTACAACATTAAATGGAGAATCCCTATTTAGTGGGAGCCTGATCCAGCCTTATATTCCTCCCACCATTATCCCACACCCTTAAAATCCATTGCCAGACATATTCCCCTGATTTCTGTCTATATAAATTGGAAAACTCACACAGTTCTGTTGGAGTACAATGTACCGCCTCACATGTGATACTTTGTTCCTCACCTTTAGGGGTCTGTTGGGACTTCAGTTATGTGTCTGGAAGAACTGAGGGGTGGTGGGGGGTGGATCATGAAAGGAATTAGAAGTATCTTCCAAGCCATTTGCTTCAGGGCCTTCATTTGCAGCTTCATCTGGTGAAACAGGATTAATCACTCTAGGGCTAATCCCTTCAGGAGGAGGTTGGGAGGCCAACTCCTCAAGGCAGGCTAGAGGCAGGTAAGCTATGTCCTCAGAGCAGACTATTACAGGATTATCTAGAGAAGACTCAGCATGACCTAGGGTTTCAACCTCACCCCTGACATCATTATCAATCCATATGTCACCATCCCATTTTTCAGGGTCCCATTCCTTTCCAATCAATGCCCTCACTTTAATGGCAGACACCATGCAACATTGAGATTTCAGTTTACGTTGTAAAGTTGCTACTCCAACAATAAGATTCTGAGTCTAATTTTCAGAGATCTCAAGTCTACGGCTACAGGAAATAAGATTTTCCTTCAGGATACTCATAGAAACTTCTACATCTGTCAGATGGCACTTAAGCTTCTCATTTGAAGCCTTAAGCCCATCCCTTTCACTCCTTAATGTACCCAGTGTATCTAACAACCTGTCAACATCTCTATAACTCTTATTTTCACAGAACTCCGTAAAGGAGTCAAAACCATTATCCTCCAGAGCCTGGCTTCGTACAAGTGAAGCATTAGGAGAATTGAATGCCAACTCACTCCATGGATTGGGAGTGTCATTCTGATTATGGGAATCAGAGTCCTTAGTGCCTTTGAGCTCAGTCAGAGTAGAAAACCATTCATAAAAACCCATTTTTTAAGATTCTGTTTCTTAAGAACCACTCCTGGTACCAAGCTGTATTAGCTAGGGTTCTCTAGAGATACAAAATCAACAGGAAACACTCGCAAATATAAAATTTATAAAAGTATCTCACATAACTGTGGGAATGCAGAGTCCAAAATCTGTAGGGCAGGCTGTGGAGCCAACGATTCCAGTGGAGGGTCTGCATGAACTCCACAGGAGAGGCTCGCTGGCCAAAGCAGGAAGAGAGGCTGTCTCTTCTGAATCCTCCTTAAAAGACTTCCAGTGATTAGATTAAGCATCATTCATTGCAGAAGACATTCCCCTTGTCTGATTACAAATGGAATCAGCTGTGGATGCAGCTGATGTGATCATGATTTAATTCTATGAAATGTCCTCATCGCAACAGACAGGCCAGCACTTGCTCAATCAGACAAACAGGTACCACCATTGGCCAAGTTTATATGTGAACCTGACCATGACACTCGCCCTAGCCTTTATGTTTTGAAAGTCATTATTTACCAAATGTCATTCTTAAGTGATAGTAAGCTTATTTTTATGTTTATTATTAATAAAAGGCATCAGTGAAAATGAGCTCTTCTGTTTGGATCTGATTCCTAGCTGAGGAAATTCTGGATGAAGGCAGTATTTTATTTTTTCTCTGTGTTACTGAGGATAAATGTATAGTGTCATAAGGCTTATTGTCATATATAGAAAATAGCTGAAGGACAATATTACTGCATTTGAGGATGTTTAGAGTCCTTAAGAGACCCCAAGATGATGTTTATTAGTTCTGGAAAACTATTGATCTGGAGTTAATTATCCAGAATTAAAATGTTCTTGTCTTGGCTTTAATCTTTCCTCAAGATGATCTTCATATATGATTTGATAAAACTTTTAAACTACTCTGGATGCCAGTTATTCATTCTAGACATTCAATTTTGAGTGTAAGAGAAGTTGTTGGCATTTTCTCTTAGGCAGGGTCCTGTAACACAACTTTTGGCTTACTGATTTAAATTTGTCTTCCTTCTCCGCTAGATTGTATATCCTGAAGGTACAGATCATATCTATTTTTTCTTATCACTATGTCTCAAGCACATGTAATTGGTAGTTTATAACTGATAGTTTAAATTAGTTTAATGAGTCAAAAAAGTATGTTATTTATCAGCCTCTGGCTGGGGTCCTTTGCAGTAAACCTGAGTCTATACACACTTGGGCTCTTCTGCCTGGGACTCATTCTTTCTTAAACTCAATCCATTCCTGTAAGTGTGAACTCATCGTATATTAAGTGTGAACTCATCGAAATAACCTCATTGGATGAGGTTATTTCAGTTTAGGTATGGCCCAACTCAATGAGAATGGGTCTTAAAACTATTGCTGGAGTCCTTTATATGCAGAATGAAATTCAGATAGATATATAGAGAAAGTCAAGGGGGAAGCAGCCAGAAGCTGAAATCAATGGACTTGGAAGAGAAGGAAGAGGATAGGAGAGGCTGACAAGTGCATTCCCATGTGACTGAAAAGTCAAGACCAAGGATCCCTGGCAGCCAGCCCCAGAATGCCATAGTCTTCAGGGAGGAAGCATCACCTTCATCATATCTTCATTTGGATTTTTCCTACCATCAAATCCATGAGCCAATAAATTCCTATTGTTTAAGCCAACCCATTGCATTGTATTTATTTGAGCAGCCAAGAAAACAAACCCTAATGCAAAACAGGTCAAATTGCTTGGTATACTCTCTGAGTCCATTTATCTTCAAGTTTTTCATTGCTTTCAGTTCAGAAGTCTAAGTTTCCTTGACCTTCAATGAAACATTTATTATGTGAGGATTTTAATATTTAATATTTTATCTTTTAGCTTTGTTTCACTTGCTTTACATTTTATTGGAGTTCAGTGGAAGAACTGAAAAGGTCAGAAGAAAGGAGAAGCCTGGTTGATAGCAAGTATCCTAATTAAGAGACTCCTTTTCCTTATCAGCTCTGTAGAAATCCTTGTGGCTTCTTAAAGTAGACATTCCTCTCAAGTCTCAGAGACTGCTGATGAAATGTACTGTCTTGTGAGAAAAAAAGAGTGTTATTCCTGCCTCTAGGGCTCATGACTGACTTCTGCTCAACTGAATTGCTGGATTAATCCGTCCTGTCCATTCCATCTATAAACCACACTGATGAATGCCTCAAATAGTTACTAGGTTAATATGCCTACAAGTACTACTCTCACTAGTTGAGTTCTTGGTTAATCAAGATTCACTTGTGTGTGTGTGTGTGTTTACAAACCTATTTATATTAGTTGTATTTGTTACTGTAATTACATAATATAGTTAAGTAATACATATACTGAGCATACATAAATGTAAAAGGAGAACTGTAGATTCTATTAAAATCAAATGAATAGATTTGGAAAGATTCTGTAATGTCAGCTCACTAAAAATATATATATTTATACAATGCAGCTATAAAATATTGGGGAAAATCATATGAATCTAGAAAATCTTTCCTTAGATTGCTTTACCAGTATCATTAAGTTCTTCCCTTACTTCAAAGATTGTGGAAATTAGAGATGATGCATTTTTGATGCAGTTGAGGAAAAAATGATAATGAAACTTCATCGTTGGCTCAAACTTAAAAATGTAAAACCAAAAGAAACTTTGATCCTACATAAAACAAAAAATAATTGAAGGATAATCCCATTGATATATTTGTGATAGGTTAAAATATGTGTATAATCTTTTAAAATTAGCTTAATGTTTATTCAATTAACTAATCCTGTCCAGGTAGGATGAAAGGGTTTGGATGTGGCAATTTCTAGAAAGCCAGAAAAGAGACTTGGATTAAAGATTGAATAATAATCTTCAACTTGAGCTGGAGCTACTAAAAACAGTGCTATTACCTCATTTATATCTGACAAATTAGAGAGAAAAAGTGACCAGAAATATATATATACAGTAAAAATGCCACAAGATTTGCAATTAGAAAATTTGGACTGAAATCACAGTTTCTGACATGTACAAATGCTATATTCTAGGTCAATTTACTTAAATGAATAAAACCTCAGCTTTTCAACTACAAAATGCAAATGATGATCATACATGTCTTCCAAAATTATTGCGACAATTTAATTTGATAATATATAGGTAAGGTTTTTCTAGAAAATATGGGCTGCTATAAAAATTTGTTATAGAAATAGTTGGCATTTGTAAGTAATGCTATTTAATGTGTAAATCTTAAAATCACTCAGATCTTCTAGCTTATATACTCTCAGATGCAAGACGTAAGAAGCAAGAGGATCATACAATATTATCTTTTGATAAATTTAACTAACAGATGGAATAATAAAAGCAAATGTGGTGAACCTGCATATCATTAGTTGAGTTACCAAAGTGCTGTTTACACCAGATGGCCTCTAGAAAAGGGTTTTTAGAGGGCTTTCTTTCTGCTTAGCAATCCTCAGTGGCCTATTTTTATCATGGAATATGGAAGTGGACTCACCCAGGATATTTCTGAATAGCTTGTTCCATCATGGGTAGGTTCATACTTTTGCTGGCTAACTGATCACATTTGTCAACTAGACCATTTCATCCAACCCCTGAGTAGTTTCTCAGAGTATGGGGACATCTGTGCCAAACTCTGACCTGAACAATACATAGAATTCTAAGTCACTTCTTAACTATCTATAAACAATTGAAGGGAACCTTCTGAGTCCTTTTTCTTTTTTCCCTAAAAGTAAATTAAAGGCTATTTGAAATACAAAAATATTGTCTCTTAAGATGCAAATTGATAGGCATATTGAAATGATTTATATATATTTAATCTTGGAGTGACACATTTAAAGAAAACATGTGATAGTTTGTTTTCATTGTAATTTTAGGTGTGTGAGTTACAGTAGTGACAATGATTGGTGCTATGTTAATAAAACAACTGCACATAAAGGATATACCTTAAACAATAACTTTTTCATGCAGTAGTAGCTATTCATCAGGTATTTGAATCCAGGACAAAAGCCTTTGGTCTTAGATAATGAAAGCATAATATTTTTGTAAATCAAGTCAGTAACCCTTTGCAGAAGAATGTAGGCCTTCTTGCTGGACAAATATGAATGATAAAAATCATTGTCATTGATTGTAATTATTATTTTTTAATTAGAGAAGGTGTAGATTTATAGAAAAGTCATGCAAAAAATACAAAGTTTCTGTACACCACCCTGTCAGACACACAGTTTTTCTTATTGTCAATACTTTGTGTTAGTGTCAAAAGTACCTCTGTTATAATTGATGAAACAATATTGTTATAATTATACTGTTAGCTATCACTTGTAGTTTATATTAGGGTTCATTGTGTTGTCCTATGACTTTTTAAAAATGCTATTCTAGTAGTATATATACAGCTTAAAATTCCCCTTTTGACCACCTTCTAATATATAACTGAATCTGTTAAACATTCACCATGTCGTGCTGCTGTCACCACCATCCTTTACCAAAAGTTTTCCATCATCCCAAACAGAAACTCTGTACCAGTTAAGGATTAACTTCCCATTCTTTATCTCCTCCCTGGTCCCTGGTAGCCTACATTCTATGGATTTGCTTATTTTAATAATCAGTGAAATCATACAATTTTTCTCCTTTGATGTCTGCCTTATTTCACTCGACATGATATCTTCAAGGTTCATTCGTGTTGTCCTATGGATCCCAACTTCATTCCTTTTCATGGCTGAATGATATTCCGTTGCATGTTTATATACAACATTTTGTTTAGCCACTCATGGATGGATGGACACTGAGGTTGCTTCCAAATTTTGGCAGTTGTGAATAATGTGTCAATGTAGTGTGAATTTATCTGTTCAAATCCCTGCTTTCAATTCTTTTGGGTATATAGCTAGAAGAGGGATTTCTGGGTCATATGGTAATTCTATACTTAAATTTTTGAGGAACCGCTGAACTGTAATCCACAGTGGTTGCTTTATATCACATGAAAGTTAATTCCAGATCAATGAACAATTAAACACAAACAAACCAAGGCAAAAAAAAACAAAACAAAAATAAACCCACACCTTTCTAGTTTTAGCAAATTAGTTCTGTGTTGGCTGGGGGTCTCTCTGAGAGCTTAGCCCACCTATCAAGAAGATCATCCCAGGGCAAAAGTGAAGTGCATATCTTTTCTGAGCCTCTGTGTCATGGGTTCGTGCTAATTAATGGCCTTAGGAATTTCCCCTCTTACAGGAATCCAAATGTGCCTCTACTCCCTATGAAATACCTACCCCCTTTCCGGGGTGCTCTTTTGTATTTCTTAAAGCAGGTAATTCCTTGCTCCAGGCTGCTTTGACTTAATTTTTTCTGACACTGCTTTAGCTGGCTGCAAGCTGCTTCTGCCTGCAGGGCAAGTTCTGGGAGGGCCAGCTGGGGAGTCTCCCTGTTCAGGTTTTCAGACCGACACTCCATTGACTGGCACCGATCTATAGGCACCAGAGTATGTACAAACGGGTTATTCTGCTTGCCCTGGAACAGGGCTGGGGACCCACAGTGGGAGCGCAGGCTGGCTCCCCATCACGCTGGAGGAGGGGTGGCGAAGGGACCAACAAGAGTGCCACGAACGTCTCCTGCCATTTTTAAAGCTAACTTTTCTTGATTTGTGCTCACTCAGTTACCGCAATCCTTTAACTGCTGTCTGGAGTTTTGAGGACGATGGGTCTGCCAGTTGTTGCTAATTTTTCAAAGCTTCTGAGGGGGATCGATACCTTGGAACATCTTAAACTGCCATCTTTGGCCGTTAGACACCATCAATTGGAGTTTTGAACACATTGCCAAGGACCTGTAATTGACACAACCAGGCTGCTTGTTTCACAAAGCTCTGACACTTTTCAATCTATTTGTATTCTGGACTTGCGAAATATATGATGTATACAACTGGGTAATTTCACCTTGTCATCCTAGAGACCAGGTATGGATTCATTTAACAGGCTTGAGCCCTGGCCACTGGATGCTACTGACATCCAAATCTGGGAATAAAATGACTGTAGCTTTTCAGTCTCAAGTCAGTCTAGGGGCAGTTCAAAGTCTAGTTAATGTACCCCCTTAAATTAGAGATCAAAGTCAAGAGAAGTTCACTCTCCAAATAATCATAGATAGAATGGATTTATGAATTTAGAGATACAAGAAGGGAACTCTTGGTTCCTTATACTTATAAGTATATACTGCTACATCTGTTTTAGAGCCCACAGGCCCTGGCCTGCCTAGTTTCTGATCAGCCTTTCAGTGGTATGGCCTTCTTTCTTTTCTCCTAAAACCCAGGTATGTGCTAGGGTAAGGGCCTCTGCTCCTTAACATTTAGATTCTATCAACCACAAGACCCAGACGGAGGAGTTCTGCCCAAGTCCTCATCTTCTGACCTTGGATTGTTCCTTTTCTAGTGAAGTGGGATAGAATGGGACAATGGCAGGTGCCAGGTTTCCTAGGCAGCTCTGAAGGAATTAAGGCAGACTGCAAACTCCCTAGAGCAAGAATTTCCCCTAGAGCCCAGAAACTCCCTAAAACCATAAAGTCTGTAAGATCATGGACTCGAAATGGGGACATTTAGTTAATACCACAAAGCCTGGGGTTATAAAGATTGTTAAACATCTGCCCTCAAACAAACTTTTGAGTACGAGACAGAGTTCCACCAGCACTGACAGCTTTCGCTTCCTGAAACAATGCAAACCATGTCAGCACCTGATTAATACTAACCATGCTAAGCTCCTATGTTCAAAGTTCACTATGGAACCTGCTACCAGCAAAAAACCTTCCTATAAAACAAGCTAACCTCTGCTGTTAGGCACGCATCTCTACCTTGAGCACATCTACGTTAATTTCTTTAATGTGTACTCTCTACCTCTTAATTTCGCTACTTACTACTACTGCTATCTCATCCCTGAATTCTTTCCAGCGATGAGACCCCTGAATATGGGACATGTTCAGCTGACTCTATTGTCAGCAGGGCTCCAGTTACACTAGGATCATATTGGAAATGTTTATTACCTAAGAAAAATTCTCTTTTTCTGCTCATGAGAGTAATATTGCTTATGACCTCAAATCAGATCTATTCCAGCCAAAAATAATAATGCAGCATTTAGAACATTTCCCACTGTTTTTGTTATTTAGACCACAACAGATTAACATCTTTTTATGGTTCTTTCTCAGGGAGAGGGTGGGGAAAGTCCTGTCAATTTTTCCTGGAGTTTTCCAGGACTCTATTCTTAAAGGTCTATGGGCAATTGACATCTCTATTACATCTTCACGAGAATATTCAACTGCATGTTGGTATGGCACAAAGTTAGGACAGAAATATTTCTCCAGAGATAGGTCAACACAGCTGAGGTTGCTGAGATATGGAGCCCATAGCTAGTTAAAATAGATTGCAGATGTTATAGACAGAGATTCAGGTTTGGTAGGCTTTACTAAGGGGCCCAGAAATCTGTCTGTTTTTTTTTTTTTTTTAAGTGTCATAGGTTGTTGTGAAGTCAGCCAGGTTTGTGAATCACTAAGTTTATAAAGCAGAGCCAATTTCACAAATATCACCATTTCAGAGCATACTCTTTGAGACTTTTCTTATTTCAAATGATTGGATTGCAAAAAAAATTGAATTAAAATCTCCTTCTTTTGTACAGTAGAGAATTTCTAAATTTTATGGTCCAAAAATTGAACCCAGGTTTCCTGCATGGAATGCGAGCATTCTGCCATTGATCCACCTGTGTACCCTCTTAATTTTAAATTTGAACTGATTTGGGGCAGATTTGGGGCACTCATTATCAAGTTCTAAAAATTTCCAATACTGTGGCTCAAAATGCCCTGTGCTTCTTTGCTCCCAACTATTCTTCAAATCTTTCAAGAACAGATTTTTCAAGTACACGTACAAAGAAAGTATCTCAGTCCTAAAATATAGGTAGTTCCTTCCACATCTTGAACCACATGCTCTTAGATGCATAGTATATTCTAAAAATACTTGATTTTAAAATCATCATGATTTATAATTTAATTATTTTCCCATTTGTGGCTTTAAAAATATCTATCAAGCTTCAAGCTTTCATCCTGATTTTAGCTAATTAAAACTAATACAATTTGAAAGGAGGAAATGTGCATTCAGCAATAAATGAATTCAAAACAAAACTATTGGGCGGGCCACGGTGGCTCAGCGGCAAGAATGCTTGCCTGCCATGCCAGAGGACCCAGGTTCAATTCCCCGTGCCTGCCCATGTAAAAAAAAAAAAAAAAAAATTGGGGGGGCGGCTGCCGTGGCTCAGCAGGCAGAGCTCCGACCTGCCGTGCTGGAGGTCTGGAGTTCGATCCCTGGTGCCTCCTGCCCATATGCAAATTTAAAAAAAACAAAAAAAACAAAACTATTTATTCTATGTATTTATTGCTAATAGGATGAAGGACAGACTACTTTGTTTTTTTTTTTAAGGCTCCTTTTAACTCTAAATGATGATATTTTAGGACATATATATGTCAGACAATTAAATTTGCAGGTATTTATCTTCTTTAGACATTTCAATAAATAAATGTGACACATTTATTTTCACAAATGGACTCAGTTCTGGAATGGGAAAACCTATTTTCTAAACTTTGCTTCACCCCAGAGTCGTGTGATCTTGAAAAAGTCATGATTCCCTGAACCTATTCATTCATTCAAAAAACCTTGAGTCACTCTTATGCATGACAGACTCTGTATGAGGCACAGGGGGTAATTTTTTTTGCGTGTGCTAAATGTGGGGACTGAATTAGATCGTATTCAAGGTCCCCTTCAGCTTCAAAGCAATAAACCTAGGAAAAAATCCCTACTTTCTCTTCTTAAGGATTAAAGTGGTACCATGCATCTTCTCTGGAGAGCTTGATTATTACCCGATATTTGAGAAAAGATGTAAAGGAAAGCAATAACTCCCTTAGGTTTGATAATGTCCCATGATGACTGTATTAGAAAATGAATCAAACGGCATTAATAGCTCAAGGGAGAGGTTTAGCAAGGAAGGGGTACCTTCCAGAACAACAGGAAGTTGCTAAGGATTGTCTTTGCAACAAAGGCAACTGCTTCGGATGGGCACTGGATTGCAGGTGACCAGTCCTTGGTCCTGAACAGACCACAGTGAGTGGAGCCAAACACACACCCAAAGGAGAGTTCTCTGAAGTATGGAGAGCCAGCCCAGTATGATCCTTCTCTTGGGTATGTTCAGGGTCTTCAAAAGTATCTCCCATGAGTATGGGTCCTGGTTGCCAGCAGAATCCACCTTTTCAGGTGCACAGCCCAGGACTCCAGTGACTGTCCTGTCAGGATGTTCTGATATTCAGGAACATGCCATGTGGTCAGAGAAGGTCCTGCTCTTCAGAGGGCTGGCCCAGCACTCTCTTACCGAAGAGAGAAGAAAGATTATTCTCATGCCTGCAGCCTGTGATATTCCAGAAAGCACAGGGCACCACAGTTTTGTCAACACTGTTGGGTAGTAATAGGTTAGACTAGCATTAGTCCTTTGCTCTGATTTGTCCCTGAGCAGCAAGCCTGGTGCTAGCTGCTGGTTTACCATTTACACATATGGGGAGAAATCCTTCAATAATGAAAAGATCTTAAATCTGAGCTCAAGTTGGGGAAATATTTGGTTAGGCTCATTTTTAGCCTAGTATGTGCTACAGATATGTAGTTTATTAAAAGCATATATATTTAGTCCCAGCATGTGACATCCACCTTGAACTCAAATCAACAATAACATTACAGTAACAAGACCTTACATATGAGGTATTTCAAAAATAAATGTCTAAAAAATCATCAAGAAAATTATGAAAAGGAAAAAGAGGTCTGTCCTGCCTCGTGATATATTCATTCTTATTGTAAATTCATTCAACAAATATTTATTGTGGCAGTCACTTTCTGGGTTCTGGGCATAAAAAGATGAGGAGAACAAGCAAGGTCCTTGCTTCCAAAAAGCACATACTTTAGAAAAGGGCTACAGTGTTCATTGATGAACTGGACAAAATAAGATAGTGGTAAATGTTATAAAGACAAGAAGCATGTTAATTTAAGAGTGCCATTTGGGAGGAATAGTGGTGGATCACTTGCTTAGGTAGGGTGAATAGAGCAAGTTTCTCTGAGTCATTAACATTTAACTTGAGACCTGAAAGGCGAAGAAGTGCTAGATATCATAACATTGGGAGGAGGAGTATCCTAGAAAGAATGAATGGCAAGTGCAAAGACTGAGAGAAGAACAAACTTTGATAATCAAAGAACAGAAAGATGAGTGTCTAGGTACAAAAATAGTTGGTGAGCATGGCAGAGTACCAATCCAAGATAACGAAATGGGTAGAGATGCAGTAACATTTATAATGCAGAGTGAGAGCTGATAGATTAATTACAGGAGGTGAGGGAAAGAGAGAAGCAAAGGCTCTTAGGTAATTGGCTTGACCAGTAGGTAGATGGCAGTGCCATTTAGTGAGACAAGAAAAAATAGAAAGAGGAACAAGTTAGGGTACAGGACACAACAATTCTGTTTTGGACTATTATAACAAAAAATAATCACAGGAATCAGGGAAAAGAATAGTCTTGAAATTGTTACAAATATGAATAAGAAATTAAGAAATAAATAAATTTTGATACAGAAGGAAGAGGATGATTTAGATAAAAATATTGACCTGATTGATTATCCATCATGAAAACACTAAGCTAGAATCCTGCTTCCTATCACATGAAAGTTAATTCCAGATGAAATAATTAAATATTTATTTACTTATTTATTTTTTTTTGCATGGACAGGCACCAGGAATCAAATCCGGGTCTCTGGCACGGCAGGCAAGAACTCTGCCTGCTGATCCACCATGGCCTGCCCTAAATATTTATTTCTAAAACCACTCTTTCAACAAATGGTGCTGGAACAACTAGATGTCTGTACAGAAAAATGAACCACAACTTTTATCCCACACCATACAGAAAATTAACTCAAAATGAATCAGACACTTACATATAACAGACCTAAAACTGTTAAATTTCTAGAGACATATACATCAGGAAAACATGTCATAAAATCTCTGTGACAATGGGTTAGACAAAAATTTCTTAAGCAGTCCACAGAAGGCAAAACTTGGAAAAAATTGATATAATTACTTCTTTAAAATTAAAAATCTTTCCTCTTCAAAAGGTAGTTAAGAAAAGGAAAGCACTAAGCATAGATTGGCAGTAAATACTTCACAATCTTTTATCTGACAGAATACTTGTATCCAGATTACATGAAGAACATTGCAACATAGTGATGTAAGAAAACCAACCTGATTTGAAATTTAAAAAAGGAAAAAGAGCTAAAGACACTTTGTATACAGAAGGCAAATATAAAATCTTATTAATCAATAGGTAACTTCAACTAAAACCAAGAGAAATCACAGCACTTCATTTGAACGTCCAATACCAAAAAGCTTGCCAATACCTGGTGCGGATGAAGACGTGAAACTGCAAACTGTACATTTCTGTTGGGAATGCAAAAACGGCACACTTACTTTGAAAATAGTATGATGGTATTTTATAAAGTTAGACATATACTTACCACACAAACCTAGCAACTTTCACTTCTAAACATTTACTCAAGAGAAATGAAAATACATGCTGTACAAAGACTTTTATTCAAATGTTCATAAAGGCATTATGCATATAAATAACCCCAAGCTAGAAACAACTCAAATGTTCATTACTTGGTACATGGATAAATCAGTTGTGGATTACACATACCATAAAATACTGTTCAGAAAAAAAAAAGAATGAAATGTTAATGCATGTGTTGACTTAAACCACAGGAATTTATTGCCTTACAGTTTTGGAGTCCAAGATCAAGATGTCAGCAAGATGACGCTTTCTCTGGAGATGGTAGCATACTGCTTCTGTGTACAAATTTCCTGTATTTATAAGAGCTCCAGTCATATTGGATTAAGGTCCACTCTGACTTAGTTTGGTTTCCCCTTAACTAATAACATCTTCAAAGATCCTATTTACAAATAAGTTGACATCCGCCAGACTGGGTGTTAAGATTTGAACATGACTTTGTAGGGGAATGATCTAATCCATCATAATAAAAAAGATGGATGCATCTCAAACATACTAAGTGAACGAAGCCAACCAAACACAAAATTTGGCATTCTTTATGTGTCCACTAATAAAAAATTTCTAAAAAACTCAGAGCTATAGTGTCAGAAAGTAGGTAAATAGTTGTCTGGGTTTGGGGTCCAGGAGAGGGCACCAACTGTGAAATAGTGTAAGGAACCTTCAGAGGGAAGAATGTGTTTAATATCTTGATTTTAGTGGAGGTTACATGATCGTAGTGTTTTTGTGTTTTACTTTGTTTACTTTTTAGCTTTATTGAGGTATAATTTACATACAATATATACACTCATTTTAAGCGTGCAGTTTGATGACTTTTGATAATTGCATAATGATTCTCTATGCATTCTCTTGATCGCCAGCACATCACGACAGGAAAATTACAGACTGGAGAAAGCATGATCCTGCCATCACCTTGATTTTGGACTTCTGGCCTTCAAAACTGTGAGGCAATAAATTACTGTTGTTTATGGCACCTGTTTTTGGTATTTGTTATAGAAGACCTGGCAGGCTAAGAAACCTTTCTATGAAGGTGAGATGCGTTTTTAATAAAAATTTTAATAAAAATTTAATTTAAATAAAATTTAATTTAATAAAAATTCTCCTGTGTTTATGGACAGCTAATTATTTCCATGTGCTATTGACATTTCCTTAGAATGGAGATGAGGTGGAGAAGGAATATATTATAAAATGCTTAATGTTTAGAGATGCTAAAACTTTCTATTTTCCACTTTATTTCATTGCCAGTAGATTGGGTCTACTTTTATTAATTTAAAAGGTATCAGCAGTTATTTTATCACATTTGATCTTTAGTTAGCTTGCAACATTTTTACTGTGCAAAAAATATTAAAGGTTTAACATATTATTGTGAAGCAGATACCTGTGTAATCACCTCTGAAATCAAGAAATAAAATACAAGGGGCACTCTAGGATCCTCAGAACTCCTACTCCCCTTTGTTTCTCACCCTTTTCTCCCCTCTCCCTTGTAGACAACCACTATACTAATGTTTAAGATGGTCATTTTTTTCCCCGCCTTTGCATATAAGAATAACACCTGTTTATCTATCCTTACGCAAGGGCGCTGCTTTAGAACTTCATATTAATGGAACAATTCAGTGGATATTATTTTGTTTCTAGCATGTTGAGCTTACAAGAATGTTACCAACTATATTATATTAATCCATGTTCGAGGTCAGGTCATTCAAATATTCCTTTGGAATGACATTTGAAAAGCACTTAAAAATCCCTCAAAATTGGATAAGGTAATCTGACTTAAATGAGTTCTATTCTAAAATATGTGCTTTTTAAACCTTTCTACTTTTTCCTCAAAGCTTTTGATTTATTAAACCATAGTTTTCCATTCATTGCCTTGTTTTGAACACAGATTCCATGATTACCACTTGCTTTCTCAATTAGTATATTGTTTCTTTAGAATATCTATGGGTAGAACAAAGTGTATATTTATTAAAATAAAATAAAATTCTCTACTTCCTGAGATCTTCATGACTTCATAGTAGAAGTATTATTTGTTTGCACTGACTTTATTCTATAGCTCATTAAATCATCTCTAACTTGTGAAACTTCATAGTCTTTTGTTTCCCAGGTGCTAGGGCTTTTAAAATGCCTGGCATTTCAGTCAGGTTTGCTGAGTGAATAAAAGTTCTAGATTCTTTTGTTGTTTATTGCTTAGCTGGAAGCTGGAGTTGGAAATATAAAGAGTGTGTTGATTAATATGACTGCTGCTTCTTGGATATTGACAGATTAAAGTGCATCACCTGATCCCTAAAACCAAAGATTAGAAATTCAAATGAAACATAAGGAGATGATAGAAAATCCTCTAAAGCAAGCACACTACTAGCTTTTAAAACTAAAAGAGAACAAAGGAGCAAACCTCCTTATTAGCTTTCTGATTTAAAAGTCTAATTTCCGTTTTATCATGTCTATACACTTACACACAAACACACCATTAGTCAGAGGATACGTGATGGTACTTTGGAAAGCTAGGTAGGGAATTGGGGACAGAATTCCTTTGGTGCATTCTAATGAACTAGCAGCTGTGACACATAGATCATCAACTCTAGGAGACTGAAGGTACCTTCGGGATCATCTTCACAATGCCCTTAGTTTTACAACTAGGAAAAAATTGAGATTGAGAGAAGATTGTTGATTTATCCAGGGTTGCAACTTGGTAGTGGAAGAACCAAATTCAGATCTCAGATTTCTAAGCCAATTCAGAGTTCTCTACCTGACACAAATCAGAGAATGTTAACCAAAAACAAAGCATTTGCTTGGTTCAGAAAGTCTACATTGGTCACTTATTCTGCATCCGACAATGTCACAGTTCATCACATCTGCCATCACAAAAACCACAAACTGGTTTATGCTTAAGCAATGAGAATTTATTGGCTTCCAGTTTTGAGGCTAGAAGAAATCCAAAATTAAGATCTCAGCAAGTCTAGCTTTCTCTCTAGCAGCATTCTGTTGCTAGCAGACAGCCATCCTGGGGCTTCCTTGGTTTGTACTTTTGCCTCCAGTGTCACATAGCAATCTCCTCTCCTTTCTCTTCCAGATTCCTGCTGACTTCCTGCTTCTGGCTCCTTCTTATGGCTCTCTCTTTATAAGGCCTCCAGCAATCTTGATTGGGACCCACCCTTATTCAGTTGGGCCACACCTTAACTAAAAATAACATCTTTAAAAGGTCCTATTTACAATGAGTTCACACCCAGAGGGATTTAGATTAAGATTAACAATGTGTCTAAATTGAGTACATAATTCAGCCTACCACAGGAAATGTGTGTGCACAGAGGTAGATATAACAAGGTCTCAACTGCTGTAGAATTTGTCAGTTCCTGTGGAGTTGGACATATAACAAGATGCATCACTGCAGATTTTGTTTAGTGCTATAATAGAGACATAGAGAAAGTGCTGAGAAACCACTGAGGAGGGACTAACCAAACATTTTATTGCAATGTATTTGTCATGTCTCTCTGAGTCACTGAAAATTTCTTTCAAAACAGATATGGGGAGAGAGCTATGCCACTTAACCTACTCTGGATTCGACAGAGATGGCCAGATTGTCCAAGATATATCTAGTTCTGTGGAGTGCAAAGACCTGTGGTTGAGTTATTTCTTTTGGTTTGATTGTCTCAGAATCATTGAAATGATAATCCCCTGAAATAGGCCCTGATATGGCTCCAAAGATGCAGAACTATTTGAATGCTTGACAATGGAAAACATCAGAGAAAAACGCATTTCACCTTCATAGAATGGTTTCTTAGCCTGCCAGGTCTTCTATAACAAATACCAAAAACAGGTGCCATAAACAACAGTAATTTATTGTCTCACAGTTTTGAAGGCCAGAAGTCCAAAATCAAGGTGATGGCAGGATCATGCTTTCTTCAGTCTGTAATTTTCCTGTCGTGATGTTCTGGTGATGGATCTCTGCCTCTGTCACGTGGCGATGCGTGTTCTTAGGTCTTTTTCTCTTCTTGCTCAGTCATCTGTATCTATCTGGGTTTCCTCTCCTTACAAGCACACCAATCATATGGGATTGAAGTCCATCCTATTGGCCTCATCTCAATAGGATCTTTGAAGATGCTATTTACAAATGAGTTCACACCCACAGGACTAGGAGTTGGGATCTGAACATGTCTTTTTTTAACCTACTACAGATGGCACATGGAGGAGAAATTCCCATGTGTTTCTGACTATAGGTTTTCAATTTGTCTCCCCACTAAGCAGCATCCTACAGCTTCAACTGGCCCGTAAAACTGCAGCACACAGCACATGTAAAAGGGTGATGTCTGTGCTCTATTAGTTCTATCAGCCTCATTCAAATGTCTGTTATTCCTCACCAACAAATGCAGACAGATCGAACAAGACATACCTCTCAGTCTGTATCCGTCCCAAGGTCACATTGAAAAACATTCATCCTTAGACTTTCACTTTCCCTCCTTTTTATTCTCCAGTTGTGGACCCTTTCAGAGCCCTATCAGATCACTTTAGCCCACCTCTGATTTCAGCTACACTTGTGTTGGACAGTTCCTGTGCACCTGGATAACCTTCCATCTCAAACGTCCCTATACCTCTCCCCAAAGCAGGCAGTCTAGAAGTGCAAGGAAGCAAATGCCTCCAAAGGAGACCCTCAATCAATAGGGAAGTTTAATACTTCAGCTTCCTGACCTGAGGTGGCCAAATGCCAGGGTGCATTCTACACAGCCCTCATTTGCTATGAGATTCATTTTCCCACAGCAATAAACAGTTCAAGAAATGTTACTGTTTCCCACCAACTCAATCTTGCTATCACTATTAATTCTTATGATTGCTTTCCAAATAAACTGCCTACACCCAAATCCTTATCTCAGGTTTTGCATGTGGAGGACCCAAAAGCTGGGGCACTTCTTAATTCTGAACTCTTTTTCTAATCATTATTTATAGCCTTGGGCCACACATGGTCCTTATTGCTTTGATAGTAGGATAACATTTGTTCTGGGACTAAGTCACTGGAATGTATGCTGTATGAAACAATTTAAAATACTTTCATGTCCCAAATCTGCTAATCTGTACATTAAAAATAGTGACGTGGTGGGTGCAAGGGTAGTTCAGTAGTAGAATTCTACCCTGCCATGCAGGAGACCTGGGTTCGATTCCTGGTCCATGCACTTCCCCCAAAACAAACAAACATGGAAACAAATAAACAATAAAAAAAACAAACAAAAATTCAACAAATGGTGCTGCAATAACGGGAAACTCACATGGAAAAAGAATGAAATTGACCCCCGCCATACAGCATACCAAAAAAATAAAAGATAGTGACAAGAAATCTGTTCAGAAATGTAGTAAATAAAAAAAGGTAGCATTCATGTAGACCAAGAAAACTCTGTAAGCTGAACTGAAATACTGATTTTTGTGCTATTACTTCTTTAGAGGTGATATTGAAGAGAACAAGAGAATGTGACATGTTGGAGGTAGGTTTACTTGTATTACTACTCAAACAGTTTACTGTTCTTGTTTGCTTAGAAATTGTCAGTTGTAGGGAGAGGCTTTATTATTATTTTTTCTTTTTCCACTCTAGTTATAAATGTGATAAATGTTCATTGTAGAAAATGTAGACTATCCAGAGAAACCATAAAGAAAAAAGTAATAATTGTATGTGTTTCCAGAGCCCAGAGATAACCACTAATTCATATTTCATTAACTACCCTTTGAGTTTTGAGATTATGTGTGGAAGTCAAAAGTAGGGATAGGAGAGAAGGAGAGAGAGAGAACAAGCTATACTTATCACATATCCCATTTTTAAAATTTAACAGCATTTAATATCATTTAAAAATTACTAATATCTTCTGAAATATCACACAAATTATTCTTAACCTATGGTAATGGTTAATTTTATAGGTCAACTTGGCTAGGTCTACAATGTCCCATTTTTCGGTCAACAATCAAGTGACCTTGGCAGATTACTTTCTATAACATGAGTGGGCCTTGTCTAACCAGTGGGACGTCTTAACAAGCAAAACTGAGGGATCTAGGGATCAGAAGAATTTCTGCTTAAATACTTCAATGTCAACTCTTACTGGAATTTCCAGCCTGCTAGATTCTCTTAAGGAAAATTTCAACATCACCTTTATCAGAATTTGCAGTATATATGTGGCCAGCCTGACGGCATTCAGATTTGCCAGCTCTTAAAGTCACATGAGCCAATTTCTTATAGTAAGTCTATATCTATCTCTCCATCCATCATCTATCTATCTATCTATCTATCTATCTATCTATCTATCTATCTATCTATCTATCTATCTATCTATCTATCAATGTATTTATTCTGTTGGTTCCATTTCTCTGGAGAACCCTGCCTGATATACTTCCTATTTAAATTTTCCATTTTACAATAACACTGGAACATATATATTTTTTATACAAGTATACAATAGTAGCATAGTAGTGACATAAATGAGTCAAAGGTCATGTGCATTTCCAGGGATCTTGATGCTAAATGCCAAATTGCTTAATATGGTGTGCTGGTTTGAAAGGAAGTATGCCCCCTAAGAAAAGCCGTATTTTAATATAAATCCCATTTCATAAAGGTAGAATAATCTCTATTCAATACTGTATGTTTGAAACTATAATGAGATCATCTCCCTGGATGATGTGATTTAGTCAAGAGTGGTTGTTAAACTGGATTAGGTGATGACATGTCTCCACCCATTTGGGTGGGTCTTGATTGGTTTATTGGAGTCCTATAAAAGAGGAAATATTTTGGAGAATGAGAGATTCAGAGAGAGCAGAGAATGCTGCAGCACCACGAAGCAGAGTCCACCAGCCAGTGACCTTTGGAGATGAAGAAGGAAAATGCCTCCCGGGGAGCTTCATGAAACAGGAAGCCAGGAGAAGAAGCTAGCAGATGACGCTGTGTTCGCCATGTGCCCTTCCAGATGAGAGAGAAACCCTGACTATGTTCGCCATGTGCCTTCTCATTTGAGAAAGAAACCCTGAACTTCATCGGCCTTCTTGGACCAAGGTATCTTTCCCTGGATGTCTTTGATTGGACATTTCTATAGACTTGTAATTGGGACATTTTCTCGGCCTTAGAACTGTAAATTAGCAACCTATTAAATTCCCCCTTTTAAAAGCCATTCCGCTTCTGGTATATTGCATTCCGGCAGCTAGCAAACTAGAACATATGGCCACAATATACACTTCTGGTAGGGCCACAGATCATGGGTATTTGATCTGTGCTGTTGTAAAGGGGTCCACACTTAGAAGGACCCTTTGCTTGGTTTAATGCTCTGATGTTGCCATCTTGATATTTTTAATGATTTTTGAAAAAAGAGTTCCTGCACTTTCATTTTTCCCTGGGGCCCCCGTATTGTGTAGTTGGCTCTGCTCCCATGAGAAACCTGAAGAAAATGATCATAAAGGCATTTTGTAATGAGAGGTACTGAAAGGTGTGAGGGGGCAATAATTCAAATTTTAAAAATCTCAGACCTGAGTGAAACATTTTCCCCAATGTATTTTTCTTTATTCTGTATACAATTAGGTATTACCTATATAAATCTAGTCAATTTCCTTCTCTCTTTTTTGTTTTGTCTTGTCTCCCATGGGGATGATTAAGCTATTTGAGCTAGGCTTACTCAAGAGCTGTGGGCAGTGTGAGTTTGAACAGAAAAGATGCAGGTTTGAGATTTTTAAAATGTGAGTCATTGCCTCCACATACCTTTCCATATCTTCCATCACAAAATGCCCTTATCATGATGTTTATTTTCTTCTCCTGGTTTTCTCACTGAAGTAGGACATACTACATAATTTTCTTAGATCTCCAACTATATAATTTGGGGAGGGGATGCAAGAATAAACAAAAATGCAGGGAGTTTTGCTCAAAAGTCATTAAGAATACCAAGAAAAGGCATGGCTGCTTTTGCATTTACAGTGACTACTAGTTCAAATGGTTGAGCAGGAAATTACTCCTACTCTAAGAACTGATTGAGTATCATCTTTACCACTTTGTCTAAAAAGACAACATTGACTATGACAAATTAGGAAAACAAAAAAAGGATAGGAAACAATAAGCCAAAATAGAATGGCCAAAACAACACATTAAGAAATATCTATATATCTACTTCCATCCATTTCCATATCTATTTCTTTCTCTAGATACTATTTTTTAACACATAAATAACTTTGGAGTAGTTTTTGAAAGCTTTATTTATCTTTAAGCATATGTTTGCATTTCTGAATTACTTTAGGTTATTTTAATATTTTTAAATATTTTAGCCAATTTTGCTTGCTCTGATTATTGACAATGCCTTTGAATTTTAACAGTTTATGTGAAGGTGCAAATGAATTAAATTTTTATCCAGTAACTCAGTTTGATTGATCGCTTTCAGCGATTTCGAATTCTTTCACCACTCTGTGCCTTACTTCATGCTGGTTACACAGCAGACTCTTTTCCAGTTGGCATTTTATAATTCATTTCCTTGCACCTGCTATTATGTTGAAGTACTTGTCATGAATTTTCATTGTAAGTTCTGGAACTCAAATTATAAGCATAAGCCCAATATAGATAATACAGTAGCTTAGAGAAGGACTCAGTCTTGGCCCTTGGGTTGTTTGTGCTCACCTACATAAGGGTTAAGCTGGGCTTCCGCACTGACAGCGCCACCAAGAAAAGGATACTAGCAGACAGAAGCAACATGCCACTTCACTGGGAAGTCCACATCCAGCATTATTATATTTCAGGAATGTGCACTGATGTTACATGTGCTTTTTACTATAGCTCCAAGTCTTAAAACACAGAGGTGTCAAATGGTGATGATACCTAATCTTGGAGCAGCAATGACTATTTCACGTAAAAGCTGCTTAATTGTAAAGGTAATACAAAATAAAAAATGCTTATAACTATGGTGCAGTATGTAAAGTTGGTCTTGCTGTTTTGGAAATGAATTTTAAATATTCAAAATCAGAATAACTTTAATACTAGTTTGCTGAAAAACAGTCAACCAAGTTATATCAGGTGGTTGACATGGAACTGTAAGCAGACTGACTTTTCATTAAATAACTGCTAATCAGAGAAAACAAGAATAATTGATTAAAATTGTATTTCAAATTGGAAATGAAAAAAAAAAATTCAAATCTTCCCAAATCTGAAAAATGGGAAAAATGTTGAAAATTCTAAAAGTCATTGCATAACTGTCTTATGTGACTTTAAAATTACAATAATATAAAAACTAGTGACAGGAACATTTATTTTAACTGACTCTACATTTTAACCAGCTTGATTTTTAACTACCCCATTTACATTGAATATAAGCACAAGCTTGAAATTAAAGAATGGCAGTGATAATGTAATTACAATTTTCTGGAGTATTGAAAACCTTAGCATTATATCTGGTTCAGATTTTCTCTATTGCAGTTTGATGGCATGATGAATTCTGCATTGCAAACATTCTTTTAAGTCATGTTTACGGGTGTTGTAGTTGTGGTTGGCTTTTTCTCTTTATTTCTACATAGAGAGTTTATGTAGCATATTATTTGAGCTGATACATGTGGATTACGACCCAAATACAGTCTTTTCGTGGTGGAAAAGTTGAGAACAGCTTATATCATTCTATCCTATTCTGTATTTTTTTTCACTATGCTGCAGCCTCAGTATGTTCTTCAGAAAACTGTTATACTATTGTGTCAATATAAAGTTATTTTCCTCTATAATTTCAAGAACTTGTTTTATTTTTTCTTAAACTTTTATTATTTAAGAAATATTTTCAGAATTCATGATTGCACTTCTGAGAAGATGGGATAGAAATGCTTTTCCCTATTCTTTCTGCTAAGTACCACTAAAAGTTCTAGACATTAGATATAAAATAAATATAAAAGACTGAAGGTGGAGAGAAGCAGGCAGACTGGCTTTTGTGGTCTCAGAATCTGAGGGACAAGACAGTGGTGAGTTCTATGAGTTTTCTTTTTGCTTCCATACATTCCAGAATAAAGGGAGAAACACAGAAATGCCAGAGTACAGACAAAAAATATGTGGCCCCAAGAGCCTGCTCTCCCTAGCCAAAGGACCACAAAGCAACAGCCTATCAAGACAGAAGACTTTTAGACAAAAACTGTTCTCTCCAGAAAAGAACTCGGCACTGCCAATGCCTGGCACAGGATGAATGAGGAGCCAGGGATGATGTCAAGAAGGCTAAGTGGGAGCTGGGACTCCCAGCCCCACCTGGCAGGCATGAGCTGCCCCGACCACATCCTGTTGGGGTGTTGTCAGAGGGGGGCCTAGAGGGCAGTCAGCCCCCCAGCATCACCCAGCAGCAATATGTCTATTTCCAACATGGTGTCTTCAGAGATTGCCAAGGGGCACCAGAACTGCCACCACTGCTAATCTAGAATAAGGAACAACCACCCATCTTGGGTCTCCATGGTAGTCCAGTGGAGATTTTTACCTCAGCCTAGCAGTAATGAGACAGCACTAAGTCCCCCACCCTCTTCTCCTGCCTGAGTGGGGGTCTGAGACACCCAGCTACAAGAAAGGGTTTAAATAAGATCCAAAGTCTCACAACAATTATATATACTTGGTGTGCTGGTTTGAGAGGATGTATGTCCCTAGAAAAGCCATGTTTTAATTGTAATCCCATTTTGTAAAGGCAGCTGTTTCTTCTACTATCTATATCATATTGCATGTTTGAGACTTTAATTAGTATATCTCCCTGGAGATGCGACTCAATCAAGAGTGGTTGTTAAACTAGATTAGGTGGAGACGTATCTCCACCCATTCCAGGTGGGTCTTGATGAGTTTACTGGAGTCCTATAAAGGAGGAAACATTAGGGAGAAAGAGGGAGATTCTGAGAGAGCAGAATGAAGAACAGGAGTCAATAAAATTAAAAAGAATAACAATACAGAAAATCAATGAAACAAAAAGCTGATTCTTACAAAGGATCAATAAAATTTACAAATCTTTAGCAAGAATGAAAAGATAAAAAGAGAAAAGATACAATTGACCAACATCAGAATGAAGTGGGGAATATCACTATAAATCTGTACACGTCAAAAGGCTAATAAGGGATTACTATGACAACTCTATGCACATACATTTGACAACTTAGGTGAATGGACTGCTCTCTTGAAAAACACAAAGTGCTATGATTTGCTCACTATGAAATATGTATTTGAGGAGCCTTATAACTATTAAGGAAATTGATTTGCAAAAACAAAAACAAAACTCCCCAAAAAGACATCTCCAAGTCTAGATGGTTTCACTACAGAATTATACCGAATATTTAAAGAAGAATTAAAACCAATTCTACACAGTATTTCCGGAAAATAGAAGAAAACACCTCCCAATTCATATAATGAACTTAGTGATAGTCTGATATAGAAAATCAGATGAAGACAATAAAAAATAAAACCAGAGACCAATATTCCTTAAAATCATAGATGCAGAAATCCCTAACAATCCATTAGCAAAAGAATTCAGCAATATACAAAACAAATTATATACCAGGACTCTGTGGGTATATCCTAGGGATCCAAGGCTGGTTCAGTATTTAAAAATCAATAAATGTAATGCACAATATTGGTAAACTAAAGAAGAAAAATCACTAAACATATCCATTGATGCAAAAAAAAGCATTTGACAAAATTCAATACCCATTTATGTTAAAAAAGGATAACTCAGTAAAATAGAACTACTGGGAACACCTCAACTTGATAAAGAGCATCTACCAAAAATTATAACCAATATTATACTTTAAGCTGAAAGATGGACTACTTTCCCACTAAGATTTGGAACAAGGCTCTCACAAATCTTATTCAAATAGTTCTGGAAGTTGTAGCCAGTGTCAACAGGATAGAAAATAAATTTCCTACAAAACAGAAAGACATAAATATAACTATCCCTATGGCAGATCACATGATTGTTTACATAGAAAGTCCCAAGGAATCTACAAAAAAAATCTCCTATAACTAATATGTGAGTTGACCAATGCCAGAGGATGGAATACAAACATATATAAATCAACCATATTAGGTATGAAACACAGACTCTGAAATTAAAAATACAATACCATTTAAATCATTAATAAAAAAAGAAATACATAGATTAAACAAAATAGATGTAGGTCTTGTATTCTGAAAACTACATAGCTTGATCAAAGAAATTAAATAAACAAAATAGATGTAGGTCTTGTATTCTGAAAACTACATAGCTTGATCAAAAAAATTAAAGAAAATCTACATAAAATAAGGCAACATACCAAGTCATGGATGAGAAGACTCAGTGGAGTCATGATGTTAATTCTCTTCCAAATTGATATAAAATTTTAATACAATTCCTATAAAAATTTCAGCATGTTTTTTCATTGCTATAGATAAGAACATTGTAAAAATATATATAGAAAGAAAGAAAGAGCTAAAAAAGCTAAAAAATTTTTGAGAAGAAAAGTAGAAGGAATTAGTATATCTTACTTTAAGACATTGTATAGCTGCGGTAAACAAGACAGTGCACTACAGATGGAGAGACAGACACACGGAACATTGGAACAGAACAGAGAACACAGTGCCCAAATGATTTCTGACAAACGTACAAAAGCAATTTGATAGAGAAAAGTTAGGCTTTTCAACAAATGGTACTCAATCACTTTGACATCCATACATCCATAGGCAAAAAAAAAAGAAAAAGAACCTCAACCTAAACATCACGCCTTATAAACAAATTAATTCAAAATGGATTATGGATTTATATGTAAAATGTAATACCATGAAACTTTTAAGAAAAAATATAGTATAAGAACTTTGGAATATCAGGTGAACAAATATTTCTTATACCTGACACCAAAAGCACAATCTGTAAAAGGGAAAACGATGAGTTTTAAGATTTTGCTCTGTGAAAGACCCAGTGGGAGAAAATATTTGCAAATCACATATCCAACAAAAGACTAGTATCTATAATAGTCAAAACTCTCAAAGCTCAACAGTAATCAAGCAATCAATTCAATTAGAATATGGGCAAAGGCCATGAAGACACATTTCAATGAAGAGAATATACAAAACTGTGGACTATAGTTACTTAATAGTACAGTTATAAAAATGTATTTTTGTCAATTGTAGCAAATGTTCCACATCAAAGAAAGCTGCTAATAATAATGTGGTATATGGGAATCCTGTAGTTTATGCATGATTGTTCTGTAAACCTACAATTTCTTTAACAAAAATTTTTTTTTTAAATCAAATCAAAGCAAAGCAAAACACAATGAGAAATCACTTCACACCCATCAGAGTGCCCCCCCCCCACCATCAGAAAAAAAAAGGGACAACACTAAATGCTGGCAAGGATGTAGAGAAATTGGGTCACTTCTACATTGCTGGTGGGTATGGGAATACCAAACAGTTAGGCAGTCAGTTTCTTAAAATACTGACCATGTAACTACAATTACAGCCCAGCAATTGCACTCCTGGGCATTTTTCCCAGAGAAAGGAAGACACATTCTTACAAAAGCTTGCACATGAGTGCTTAGAGCAACTTTATTTGTACTATCCCCAAACTAGAAATAACCCAGATGTCTTTCAATAGGCGAATGGATAAACAAACTGTCATCCATCTATACCATGGAATACCACTCAGCAATGACAACAAAAATGATCTATTGTTACACATGACAATTGGATGTATCTCCAGAGAATTATGCTGCTTGAAATACTAGTCCTTGAAAAACGCTACCCAGAAAGGGTACACAGTGTAATATTACATTTATATAGCATTCTTTTAATGACAAAGTTATGGAAATAGAGAACAGATTAAAGGTTGCCAGGGATTTAGAAAGGATGGGGACAGAAGGGAAGTGGTTGTGACTATAAAAGGACAACATGAGGGAATCTTCTGGTGATGGAATGTTCCATATTTTGACTAACAATGTCAATATTTAGTTGTGATACTGAAAAATATTACTATTGGAGGAACTGAGGTAAAGCAAAATGGAATCTCTCCTGTTGCTTTTACAACTGCATATGACTACAAATATCTCAAAGTAAAAGTTTAATTAAATGTTTTCATTATTTAAGTTTATTCATTTATTCAGTAGGATTCTGTTGGCCATCTACTTTTGTCTAGGCTCTCTGGGGCCAGAGAAATGAATTAAAATTCATTCTTACTCTTTAGGAACGCATCATGCAGACAACAAAAATGTTGGGGAGAAAGGGTGAAAATTCAACTTCCCCATTTGGAGAATTCCTGATATTCGTGCAAGCAGTGGAGACAACCAAATCAATAGGCCGAGGCCTCAATCTTAGGGTTTGTTCCCATGAAACTTATCTATGCAAAGTTTAGGCTAAGCCTACTTAAAATTAGGCCTAAGAATCACTCCTAGAGAGCTTCTTTTGTTGCTCAGATGTGGCCTCTCTCTCTCTCAACCAACACAACAAGCAAACTCACTGCCCTCCCTCTTTCTATGTGGGACATGACTCCCAGGGGTGTAAACCTCCCTGGCAACATGGGACAGAAATCCTAGGATGAGCTGGGACTCAGCATCAAGAGATTGAGACAACCTTCTTGACCAAAAGGGGGAAGAGAGAAATGAGACAAAATGAAGTGTCAGTGACTGAGAGATTTCAAACAGAGATGAGAGGTTAACCTGGAGGTTATTCTTATGCATTATATAGATACCCCCTTTTCAGTTTGTGATGTATTAGAGTGGCTAGAAGGAAGTGCCTGAAACTGTAGAGCTGTGTTCCAGTAGCCATGTTTCTTGAAGATGATTGTATAATGATACAGTTTTCACAATGTGACTGTGTGATTGTGAAAACCTTGTATCTGATGCTCCTTATGTCTACTATATGGACAGATGAGTAAAAAATATGCATAAAAAATAAATAATAGGGGGAACAAAGATTAGAATAAATTGAGTAGATTGAAATACTAGTAGTCAATAAAAGGGAGTGTGGTAAGGGGTATGGTATGTATGAGTTTTTTCTTTTCTCTTTCCTTTGCTGGAGAGATGCAAATGTTCAAAAAAATGGTCGTGGTGATGAATGCACAACTATGTGATGATATTGTGAGCCATAGATTGTAACCATGTCAAGAATGTTTGCATGTCTCTTTATTGTTTATAATAAAAATATTAAAATAAAGAAAGTGAAAAGAGCACCCACAGGATGGGAGAAGATAGTTGCAAATCATATGTCTGATAAGGGTTTAATATCCAGACTATGTAAAGAACACTTACATGTTAAAAACAAACAATAAAAAACATAATCCAATTTAAAAATGAAAAACCTGTGTATATATAACTAACTTTCAATTAGGTAAATGCCATAATATAGCTGAGTGTTAAGGGTAGATACAGTGTAGGATTAACTAAACCCTCATAAAGAGATAGAGATGGGACTCAAAGATGAGTTTTCAGGAAATTATGAAGCAATTTTTTTGTAGCTAGAGTGTTCAATTCCTCTGTAAGGACTGAGAAACAAGCATTTGAAAGCCACCTTGGAACCAGTTAGTGTAGGGACTTTATGTGATGCTAAGAGTTTGGACTTTATTTTAAAAAGGGGATTCATTTTCATTAATTTATTAATTTGTTCAGCCAATGAATATTTTCTAAGTACATAGCATGTTCTGTCCTCATCACTGTTCTAAGGCATTTGTAATTTAAGAAGTGAGAGCATAATTAGAAACTAATGGTGAATGCTTACTCTGGAAATACGCTGTCAGATAGATTTTATGACGTAGTTCAGTACTTCTCAAATACCTTGTAGATAAGGACTAGGCTTGTTTATTTTCCAATTTTTTGTGGACCAATACTTCTGTAGGATTAAATGAAAATGAATCACTAAATGATGCAATAAAAAAGTACAGGATGCAAGAGCCATTCTTTATTATTAGATTCAGCAGATATAAAATTAGTTTGTCAAATTGCTACAAAAGTTTCTAGATGCTTCTTATTATTTACTGTGCTTACTTTGCTCTGGACTAGTAACAAATAGCTTGCAGGCTGATGCCTATCCCAAGACCGCACTTTTGAGTAGTGCTGGTAAGAGATCAAATCTGGAGCAATGAGGTAAGAGACATGTTTTGATAATCCAGGCTCAAGATATTGAAAGTCTGATTTAAAGCAGGTGGTCAGGGTCTTGGTAATGGATGTGAAGATACTTACAGCTTTATGAACATCAAGGGTTTGGGAGGCTGGTTTGCAAACCCACCAAGGTTAAAAGGAAAAGATATAGGATTCTAAAATTTAGAATGGAAGGATTAATTCAATTGGATAATTAAAATATTGGTTCTCATACTTTTCTCAGTTTTAGTCATATGGATCCTTTGCTTCAGAGAATCCCTGAAAGGGCTTAAGTTAGCTGAACTTTTTATATCAACAATTGCCTATATACTGATTAACCAGTCCTTTCTGGTGTGGCTCTCTCTGTTTTATGGATGAAAAATAAAATATTGTTTTAGATCTGCTCTTTATAGAAGATAAATAATATTACTATGATATATTTGTACTTCTTTCTTTCAGACTAGCACTTGTATTTGTGTTTTCAGTTCTACTTATTCATTTGTTGTCAATATGTTCACCAGATTGTGAATGTCTTAAAGGCAATGATTGTCTTTAATTCCCTAGTATAGAAGACAATGTTTGGAATATTGCTGGTGCTCAATTAATATTTGTGTATGGCACATATTTATGAATGAACACTGGAAGAAATGAATGGGTTGTTTGTGTAATTTGATGCACAGTTGACAATAAAACAAAGTAAAAGCAAAACAAAAAACCCTCATAAATACAGTTTATTGTTTTTGTACTTAAAAATACTTGAGAAATAGTATGCATTTTTATTGGTTTTGCTTTTCTTGATGCTTCCTGGCATTCTGTATAACCAGAAATTACAAATTCATAAAAATAAGGGTGAGATGTTATTGAAGCAGGTAAAACTGAAAGAGGTATCTCATAAATTATCAAGCAATGGTAATTTGCAACTCATTTTTAATTTTTAGATAGGAAAGTCACTAGAATGTAATTTAATAAGTAGACACTAGCCTAATTATGATTTCTCAATCATGCGACCTAATTCACCTTAAGAAAAATATTTGGTAATTTCATTTCTGATTGTTTCTTTACATGAATTTTATAATTTTATTCATCAATCTCCACTGGTTAACCACATAGATAGGTTGACTTCAAAAGTGTTCTGAAATACTATAAAACTTTCGAGATATTAGAACCTATAATTAACAATTAATAATTTGGGTTATTGTATTTTAAAACATATTTTTAATACACTGGTATCTGTTAGTATGTATGTATATGTATAGTTGTGTTTTAATAATAGTTTTATAGAGCTATAATTCCATTCACTTACAGTGTATAATTCAACAGTTTTAGTATATTCACAGAATTGTAAAATCATTCCTACTATTTCAGAATACTTTTGAAGTCAACCCTCCCAAAACAAATCCCATGCCATTAGCAACCACTTCCCATTCTCTCTTCCCCTTACCTTAGGCAACCACTAAGATACTTTCTGTCTCTATAGCTTTTCCTATTCTGGAAATTTCATATAAATGGGATTATATATTATGTGGTACTTTGAGACTGAATTTAGCATAATATTTTAAGATTCATGTTGTATCATGTATCTGTACTCCATTTTGAACTGTCATAAAACAACATGTTTTCATGTAATTAAGACTATTGGTGGGTGAGAATTTTAAGAACTAGTCACCTGCAGCTGGACTCATGATACCTTCATATTTTTGTAAATAAAATTGTGACCTAGGCATTCAGGCACTTATTTGCCAAATCAGTTTGTTTACCATGTCTATTTTCTTGCTTACCATATTATGTTGAATTCGAATATGCATGTATGCATATATATATACATACATATTTATACTTACCTACATCCATCTGATCTATATATCTTTAAACAGATACATCTCTATCTTTATCAGCTCTATCGCTATCTTTCCACCCCCTGTAGCTTCATTTGGAAGGCAGTATTGCCTTTAAATGCTGAATGAATGAATGAATATTGGATGTGATCCTTGAAGGTTTCCCATCTCAGCTGCTACTAGGTTTTACAACATTAAATAGGGACAAGAGTCAGTGGGTTTCTTGAAATATGCAGTCAACGGTAAACTATGCTGATGAGTCAAAACTATAATCAGCAATGTTAGAACAGTAAAGTTTTAACTAAATTGTTTATAGACCAGAGGCAGCTAAGAAATTACTCTTGCAGTTCTACAAACCATGTATGGTCAACACACAGAAATGGATAGAACCTGCCAATCAAAGAAGAGTCAATGCAGACAAAAATGTATGGAAAATTGCCTAAACAAACCAGGAACTGCACTAATGGCTACTTTCAGGAACTACCAGCCAGGAAACCAACTTATCTTGATCAATACTGTGAGAAGAACCAGAATTTTCTCAGTGAGGATCTTTTACCTGGATGCCCATTATATTTTTTCTGTATCTACAATCCCAGGAAACATAAAGGGTAGAGCCAGCTGTGTGAAGTAGTAGAAACCCAGGGCGGTCAGTGAAACGCAGTCCTGAGAAAGTGAAAAACCTTCCAAATAGTGCCAGGGATTTTCTTAAGTAGATATCTGCTGTAACAATGATGCTTTCAAAGGAGAATAATTGCTGATGAATATTTGTAAGGAATCAGAAGTCACTATAAAATGAAGGTCTTGACGGAAAGCCCTGCTAGTTTCAAATATTCTGCAATTTTATACAGATGTATTTTTGGTTTTCCAAGCAGTGACTGTACAAAAATGTCAGATAGGCTGGGAAACATTTCATGTTAGCTTTGTGGATGGTTCAGCTGGTCTGTATTATTTACTTGGGGAGTATAGGCTGAAGGCCACAGTTAAGCTTAAAGGCAACACTAATTTGCATGTACAGTTGGTAATCTTTGTCAAAAGTGTGTTTCAAATCTAATTTATAAACAAAAACAAGTATAAAAAAGCAGAGAAAGAGTATTACAGTATAATATTTACTGTCCTGTTAAAATGGCTGTTAATGGCTATTAATTGGGAACCTATTAAATGTTCTTTTAAATAAACTGGGTTTGAATGAGCCTACTTTTAGATTAGTCACATTAGAATTCTCTAAAGTTTCGAAAATGTGAATAGAGCCATAGGTTTAACATTATGGGTTTTTGAATAGTAAATACAAAAGACAGATTAAAAATATATAAATATTTATTATAATATTTTATTTATAAATACTAGCTGTGAGCATAAGAGTTCATTGAAAGGTGAAACTTGGAACTAGATTAATGGCACCTATAAATCTTCCTCAAACCATAAAGTGTTATTATTGCTACAATGATTATACAGAGTGGAAGGTATAGAGAAAATTTTCTCTTGGGTTCCCATCAAGGAATTTTTAAAAAATCCTAAACAGGACACTAGCTTTTGCATTTTCTGGGTAATACAGTTAAGTAAAATTATTGGTTGCATTCCATGTGGTAGACACTGCTAAATGTGACACATGCAAGATGACTGAGATACAAAGACCATGCTTAAGAGCTTCTAATATAACTGGAAAGATAAACACTGCAATATAGTATTCTTATTGCATGGTATATTCTCTTGTATACAAGAGAAACATATACAAGAAACGGATATTCCCCAGAGAATGACAAGATTAACTGCAGAGTGTTAGCCAGGGAAATTTTTCTGGAGGAAGCTATATCCAAACTGAGGTTTAAAATGGTAACAATTAATTTGCTTGACAGGCAAGGATAGAAGATACTCTACTTGGCGGCCCTGCCATTGGCAAAGGCAAGAAACATGAAGCGTTATAGAGTGTTCCTGAAATTTGGAAATTACAACCATCACTGCCTGAATTGTATCTGTTTAAATGAAAAGAGAAAATCTTCAGACTCTACAATCATTAACCCGACACTTTCAAAACAGTGCAAACTAGAAGAGCCTATTTATTTAAAAATGCCAGTTGGATTATATTGCATATTTGTAAAGGTATTCTTTAATGCATTTGTTTGGTTTTTGACATATGAATGTATATCATATTTTATTGTGATTAAAAACAACATTATAAGAGTGTAACTTACTTTTTTTTTTTGTAAGTCTGTAGCTCAAAATGCAAGATCTGTTACACTTTTCACACCCTAGATTTATCATTTAACAGTTGTATGACTTTGGGCAAGTCATTAACATTTGCAAGCATCTGTGAATTAAACACAGAAATCATCTTTCTCTCTTGCTCATCTCCCAGCTAAAGGAAATTTCCTGGCTTACTGTCCCTGACATCCAGGGGCTCATATTTTGCGTTGTACTTCATGTCAATGCCTTCTCTACTTTCAAAGTCATTCATCTGCCCAGTTACTCTTCCCTTCAGGAAATATTCCACTTAATCCTATGAGATATGGATGGCAAAGAGAGTACAAACCTACATTTCACACCTCATTCATAAACAAAAAAAGAACACAGAAAGGGCAAGGAAATTGCAAAATATTTTCTTTTTTTTCCCCAAATGGAATTAAAACATTTCCTTTGATTTTCATTCTAGAAAGCATGAGTTTCATGCTGATTCTGAGAGGAATCTTGTAATTGAAAGGCCATGGACTTTGGGGCTTGAGGGATACAAATTAAACTCCAGCTCCAATAACTTTGTGTTGTGGATAATCACTTATACTTCTGAGCCTAATTTTGTGAATCTGTAAATGAACACTAACTGACCATCTATTTTGCTCCCATATATTGAGTATCCTCTATGTGAATTATGCTTGGCTAAGAACTTCATAATCATTATCTTAGTCCTCAGAAACAATATCATGACATATTTACAGAGGGAGAAACTCAAAGATTAAGTAACTTGACTATGACATTGGCTAGTGAGTGGCTACAATTGCAAACAGAGCTGATTCCACAGCTTGTGTCTCTAACCTATATACCTACTAACCACATCTATCAAGATTGTGGTGAAACTGAGAGAGATAATGCAGCAGATAATCAAATCTGATTTTCCTGGCAAAGCATCAGCACCAGACAAATGTGAGTTACTTTCACTCCCTCCATATTTTCTTCTATTTCATTTAAGGATTCTATACAGTGAAAATGTATTTGTGAGCAATGTATTTTACTACAAAAAATATTCATACTATAGCAAAAAAAAAATTAATGGACCATGGAACTCATTTATATGAGATTTAAAAAATCTGATTTCCTTCTTGCTCTAAAAAAATATGAGTTTACATAAAGTCTTTACAGATTTCAGCAATTAATTCTCTTTCTGCCAAATTTTTGGTGACTGCTAGACAGATTTTCTAGAATGTGTCAGTGACTCCTCCATTAGTTTCTCAGAGTACTTGACTGCTACATGGAGACACCCACAGACACTGGTAAAGCTAAGTCTTGTGGCTGCCAGATTCTCTAGGGGAGAAGAAGAGCTTTGCTACGTGAGATGCATTGGAAATAAAATAGCTATGAAAGAATAAGGAAAGAGTGTGTTGCTTCACTGACAGTTCATCTCTTCAGATTTTAAATTCCTGTAGTTACTATCAAGGAATCAAATGTTAAAGCCCAGAAAACTATGCAAATCATGCTTCTTTATATTTCTTCTAAGTTAAAACAGAGCTATGTCCAGGTAATAAAGCATAACTTATCCCAGATCGCTGTGTGGGGGACTGCTGTGTTTCTCATTTGACTCAGATGTGCAGTAACACATTGAATGAAGTAGTCACCATATTTTTTGTTTCTTATAAGGACATGGTATAATGTGAGTTATAATAGAAAATGACTTCTTTTTATTCTGCCAAGGATCATCAACTCTATGGTTTAGCTGGAACTATGATCAAAGTTTGGATGTAAAAATATATTTAAATATGCCATGAAAGCAGTTTTTTTCAAGTAATGGGCTGGAAATCTCAGGAACACAACAAGAATTATAAAGGGACTGTTTTAGCGTCCTCACTGTTAAGCCTTCTCTTCCAGTTTCTGTTGCCTTCCAGCCTTGAGCTGCTCCCTCTGCAACTTTTTTTTCACTCCCTCAGTAACCTTCCTTACAAGTCCTCCAGTAATAAGATTAAGACCCATTCTGGGCCACACCTTATCTGAAGTAATCTCATCCAAAGGTCCTTTTTACAAGGTTTCACATCCACTGGAATAGATTGTGTTTGAGAACATGTTTTTCTGGGGTACGTAACTCCAAACAACCAGAGTGCATTTAGACAATAGTTTTCCGTAGCTTTGACCATATCTGGTAGGGAAATGTGGGCAGGTGCATTGGTTAAGGAAATCTTATATTCTTGTATAGTCCCCTCTTGGCAAAAGCCTCAGCTTATGAGAAGAGACATTATGGTGCACAATAGGCAGAAGTTACAGAGACTTAAATTTTTGTGCCATGCGAATAACACCTGCAAGTTAAGTTTAAAGTAATTATAGCATTCCTGCTTAGAATCAGTATAGGAAATTGAAGATTGGGAATGACTCTTACAGAGCCTGTAGGGTGCTTGCAATTTGAAATTATTTGAAAACCATTTTGTCTATTAAAACCTATTAATCTAGATGTTGCAACTCAGCTCTTGGGGGGCTTGGGTCAGGGCAGCCTGAAGACCAAAGAACATGCTAGGCAGAGAGTTAGACATGAATTTAATTAGGACTTACAAATAGGAGAAGATCTCCCATAGAGGCAGCTGGCCATGGAAAATGAAGATTAGTGCTCTGCAAAGGGGATGGAGGGAAGGAGTGCAAGGGATAAGGATTTAGGACAAGGGTATGAGAACAGAGTTTCAGCAGGTTCTGTGTTTGTGTTGATGACAAACACAGGGGTTTGTCATCAACAGCGATGAAGGGAGGGTGTTTCAATGTCTTGTTTATGATGCCATCCGTACACTCTTCCCTTCCTGAGGAGATCTGATGACTTTTGATGTCTGTCCCAGTTATGTAGGTTATTATGTGAATAGGTCTGCTCTCAGTATGGAGCAGAACCCTGGGCCTGTGTCCCCACAATACTCCCCCAGATAACAGACTGCATTGACCAGAGGACAGACATTGCATCCATAACCCACAGCAGTATAAGAGACAGCAGAATACTAGGAGACTCCACACAGAGATAACCCCACAAAGAGATGCCACCATGGCCAAAAAAGGGAACTAAATCAGTTCCCAATTACTAGGAGTATGGGGTAAAGGGTTATATAAGATAGCAGGGACATAGGGCTGTCCCCATGAACAATATTCTGTAAATGAGAAGATACTTTCGCAGATTTTCTGATGCACTGAATTTTACCAGGCCAGCTGGGTATTTCACAGAGTCCAACTCAGAAGGGTCACCATCCAAGGAAGGCCAGTAGTGCCAACATTGGGTTCAACTGTGGGCATGAATTACCACTGAAGCCCACTGTAGGAAGGTGTTTGCTAGGGTGCTGTGGGTGGAAGGAAAGATGTTTATGGGGAACAATAAGGGGCAAAATCTCCTGATCTAACAATACACATGCTAGAGCTCTACTGGTTGCAACCATGTACCAGGCAGAGGAACATTATGCAGTTTTAAATACCAGATATTTTCCCCTGCAAATTTTAAGAGTCCTTCACCAGACGTTAATCATTGGTCTAGGCATAAGAAGCATCCACATAGTTATATCCCATGCGAATGGGAGGCCCCTGATTGGTGGTAAAAAATTTAACAGGCATTTTTTTGCATGTCAGATGATAATAGTTTGGGTGAGTCTTATTCCCCATGGCTTTAGATTCCCAACCAGTGTGGCTGCATAGACCAACAATGTGAAAGGACCTCATTTTCCCCCATATTTATGGTCTGAGGCATAGGCAACAACAAATTATCATTTCTCCCCCTTTTAGGCTGTAAAGCAGCTGGCTATTTAATTTCTGTTCTCAGAGCCTGCATCTGCATTGGTCCTGCCATGAACTTTCCAGTAGTTGCTGGGGCCAGAGCCTGTGGCTGTGCATTCAACTGATTAAGCTTTGATAGAGTTTCTTTGTCCACTGTTGCAAGGACCTCTTACTACTTCTTAGCTTTTCCTTTAACAAACCATTCTTTCCTTCCATAAGGCCCACACTTATGGAATTTTTAGGGCAGATGGAACATCCACATGATGTTCTGAGCCATGGCCAAGGATTGGGCTCTCTTTCCAGTGAAGGGGGCTCCCCAATCACATGTAGGCACTCTATAGAAAGTTCTCACTTTCTCCAAATATCTGATGGTGGCCCTCTAATTGGCCTTCCCTACCAGGAAAGCTGATAACAGTCCTGTAGCCATGTCCACAGCAATAAAAGCATATCTCATCCTCTCTGAGAGTGGAAGGGAAGTGGGGATGAAAACATGCATTTGTCACTGGGTCACTGGGATTTGTGATCAGCTTATGTGCCCCATTTGGTGTGGTAGCCCACAAGGCCAATGCAGCGAGCATGAAGAGCACTCTCTAATGATGTCCGTTGGCTGCAGGCACGTGATTGACAGCTGGAAATTTTGTCACTGGCAGGCATCCCAGATGTCTTTCCACAATTCTTGTCCCCAGAGGGGGCAATTTATGACTGTCCATTGTTTCTACTTCCAGGTTGTATCTAGCTTGTAAGACCTTTGTAAACAGCCCAGCTGTTGGTACAGATAGTTAGCATGTCTCCTGGCTCATGCACTATTACTATCCATACTACTCTTAACTCAGCCCATTGATTACATTGCATAGTGCCAGTCTCCCACCATAAAGTGTCATTACTGGGTTGTACTACCACAGCTGTCCATGTGGGAGGCTGCCTCCTAGCAGATCCATCAGTGTACCAAGCAGAGTTGGGAAGAGCACCTGTGATTTTTATAGTGGCATTTCAACTGCTATTTCAGGTGCAGTGACTTTAGCTGTTGAATCTTCTATGTTGAACACTGGTCTGAGAATCTCATGCATTTCTGTACTCAGAGGGTTTGTATTGAAAATCCTGCACTGTAGTAGGGAGGCTTTCCATTTGGTCAGTGTGTTCAGTTGGACACTGCCAAAACATGGCTTAGAAGCCATGTTGGTTATGGTCATTTTCAAAGTGACTGGGTATCTTTGTATCAATCCTTCTACCTGCAACATAGCATTAAATGCAGTATGCAGTTGCTTTTCCAGGGGGCTGATCTCAGTTCTACTCTGTGCTGGTTTGAAACTGTTGCATACCCTGGAAAAGCCGTGTTCTTTAATCCTGATTCAATATTGCTTGGTGGGAGCTTTTCAACTAAGTTTTTTCCATGGAGGTGGGACCCACCCAATTGTAGGTGGGACCTTTTGATTAGGTTGTTTCCATGGAGATGTGTCTCCACCCATTTAAGATGGGTCACTCACTAGAGTCCTTTAAGAGGAGACCACTTTGGAAAAAGCTTTAGAGCCAATACATGACCCAGACATTTGGAAATGGAGAAAGAAAACATTCCAGGGGAAGCTGTTCATAATGAAAAGCCCAAGATCCCAGCAGATGCCAGTCACATACTTTCCCAGCTGACAGAGGTGTTCTGGACCCATCAGCCTTTCTTTGGAGTTAAGGTATCTTTCCCTGGATGCCTTAGTTTGGACATTACTATGGCCTTAGAATGATAAACTAGCAATTTAATAAATTTCATTTTTGAAAGCTATTCCACTTCTGGTATATTGCATTCTGGCAGCTGTAACCCCTTTCCATAATTGTGATCAAAAGCCAAGGGGCAGCCTCTTCAGAACATCAGAAAGTTTCATCTCCCTACCCCATGTTAGTGACAGAGCCTTCCAATACAAAGAAGTTAGAATGGCCATAGCCCAAACACCCATAAAGAGAGGGATGGAAAGATCAAAGGTGATGATGGAGTTTTATAGAGAAGATAGGATTTAATGAATGAATATGAATGCTGAATCATTAAATTGATACCTCTTAATTTAGTCTCCAGTCTCTTAGAGCAGCTAGAAGTAAAAACCTAAAATTGTGGAATTGTAACCCATGTCAAACTCTGAAATATGTTCTACAACTAATTGTGGTGCTGTGCTGTGACATTTACTGCTTTTTTGCATAAATTTTATTTTTTAGAAAAAGTCAATTGTGATATAAAAAAATATTTAAGCTTTGTAGCCTCCTACATTCTGGAGCAGCTAGAAGGAAAAATCTGAGAGAATTGTAAGGTAGTCCATGACAAACTCTGGGATCTGTCCTATAACTACTTGTTGAAAAGTGCTTTGAAAACTATTGCTTTTTTCTTTCTTTGCTTTGCATATATGTTATATTTATACAACAAAAAAGTTAAAAAAATAAATTGAGTAGATCAAAATATTAGTGGTCAGTGAGAGGGAGGGGTAAGAGTTATGGCGCGTATGAATTTTTTTCATTTTTCTTTCTTTTGCTGGAGAGATGCAAATTTCAAAAAATGATCATGGTGATGAATACACAACTATGTGATAATATCGTGAGCCATTGATTGTAACCATGTCAAGAATGTTTATATGTCAAGAATGCTTGTATGTTTATTTGTTGTTCGTAATAAAAATATTAAAAAATTAAAAAAATAAAGCCAAGGGGCATTTGTTTAGAACGTTGCCTTGGCCACAGACCCTACCCAAAGCCAATATCAGGGCTGGCTATATCCAATTTACAGGGCAGGTCTGGATTTAGCAGCAATCCTCCCCCACCACACACACACCAATGCTTGTGCCTGTGCTAGTCACCCTGTTTGCCTTTACAGAAGCAGCCTGCTAAAGGTCCTCCCATTTCTAAGTAACGCCTTTCTAACTAGCATATACAAAGGCTTTAACATTTGGGCTAAGGGAGGAGGAATAAAAAGTTTCCAATACCCCAACAACAGCAAGAAAGTCATTAGTTGCTTTGGCATATTCAGCATAGGAAAACAGTGTACCTCAGGAATTACTGCAGAAGAAATAATTTTTGTCTTACCCCACCATACAACACTTAAATATTTGGCAGGGGAGCCAAGGCATGGCAGTTTGTCGCGATTAATTGCCTACTCCCTACTCTGAAGGTGAGATAACAACAAACCTGAGGCTTCTTTTAGTTCTGAAAGAGAGTCACTGGTTAACATGACACCATCAATATAGTGAAGCAGAGTTACACTAGAGGGGCCTTTCCTCTTAGCTAAATCCTTTGCCAGGAGGCTGTGGCAGATGGTCTAGCTATGTAAATAGTCTTGTGAGAACACAATGAAAACCCTTTGTTCTTTTTCCCAGGTGAAGGTGAAAGCAGGTTGATTGACTTTATGTAAGGGAATACTAAATAAAACATTAGTTAAATTTAAAACATCATGATAATGACATAATTGAGTGCTAATTCCTTGTAGTAAAGAGACAACCTTTGGAACTGCTGACTACAAAGGTGGCATTATTCATCCTTTGCTTCTCAAACCTCCCCCAAATGTTGTACAGTGGCTTTTGCTGCATATTCTGCCTTGGTAGCCACTCTCAGGGCTCTTAACAGGGGCCATGCTGTGCTGCCACTATTTGACCTGCAATCTGTTGCAAAATATCAGCAACCCCACCAGAATTTTCAGGGCATCCGCATACTCTCATGGTAGCCCCCACTCACTTAGGAGGACAGCTACCCTTCCCCACATAGACAATAGAGGCCAACCTGGGATTTCCCCTACAGAGTCTCCCCTTCTCAAGACTCATGCGTCTTATAGCCCAAGACTCTTAGGTCTCTTTGGCTCACGAACTGTTCCAACCCAGCTCTTGGGGAGCTTGGATAAGGGCAACCTAAAGACCAAAGAGCACGCTAGGCAGAGAGTTAGACATGAATTTCAATTAGGGCTTAGAAAGAGGAAAGGATCTACCATGAGAAGGCTGCTGGGCTTGGAAAATGAGGGTTAGTGGTCCACAGAGCAGATGGAGAGAAGGAGAGCAAAGGATAAGGTTTTAGGGAAAGGGTGTGAGAACAGAGTTTCAGCAGGGTCTCAGGACACAGGGATTTGTTATCAACAGTGATGAAGAGAGAGGCATTTCAATGTCTTCTTTACAATACCATCTGTACATTCTTTTCCCCCTGAGGGGGTCTGATGACCTTTAACATCTAATGTCTGCTCTGGTCATGTAGGCATCTACATGCAATGGCCTGCTCTCAATATGGAGAGGAATCCAGAGCCTGAGATCCCCACACCAGTTTTCTCCAAGAAGACTTTAAAACTCTGTCAAAGTGATCTGCAGAGATACTTTGGAAGTACTTTTCAATTTTGGGAGTTTGAAGTGTTCCAGGACTTACCTGGGCGTACACTGTGGGACCAAAGCAAAGGACTTAATCCATCTAATGGTCATATCAATAGTTCTAAAAGTTTCTTAAGGACTTGGACTAAAAGCTAATGCACTGAGTTCCAAAGAAGTATCTTCATTTCTTGGAAATAAATCATTAAATCAAAAGTGACAGGCTAGCAGGAAGTTAACAGCATTTTGCAGAATCCTTGCTAAATGATTTCCTCTCTGGCAGTCACTTGTGAAGATTTGAATATAATGTTCAATGATGACAGAAGAATGCATTAAGCATCCATTATGTACCATGCCAGGTTCTTTGCAAATACAAAAACTGGATATCTTGGTTTGGCTAATATTGAAAATTGCTGAGAAATTTTATATTTTATTACAAATGGTGGAGGACTAAAATAGTTACGTGGTAGGTAGGCACTGGATGAACCCTGTCATTTGGATTATTTCTCAGTGAGAAACAGTTTATTATAAAATGGTATAAAGTATAGTTTTCTTAGTACATCTCATATAATGCTGCCTACACCTCAAAGTAAGTAAGTATTAGTTCAACTGTTTAACCAGTTAAAGAATGAGTTTAGGAGTTTAAGTCATGCACTCACCATCATACAAACCTGATGGGGACAGAATTCTAATTCTAGGGCCAGTCTCTTAGTAACTAATCTACAATTTCTGAGTAATGGTAGACCCAGAATTTAACAAGAGCAAAAGTGTCTAAAATTTCCTGGAATAGATTCTGACCTTTCAGCTTATTCTTTATGCAAAAGTAGAGACTTCCAACTCTTCCTCCACATAAGTTGGGACCTATTTTAAGACCCTTCCTCTCCAAGGGAGTTTGAATTTGCTTATTGATTAAAAGTTGAGTCATTGATTGGATTATAATCAATGTGTAGGATATCTGAACCTTAAAAGCATAGTGATCCGAGCTCCTTTTTCTCTTTAAGGCTCCAAGCTTTAGGCACAGGGGCAAAGACAGTCAATTTCCTGACTTATTCTATTTCTACTCCATGTGGTAGAATTAATAAATCAAGTCAGGGACACTATTAAGGCCTGGTAACCTCACTTGCCCTATACAAGTATTCGGAGCATTCTTTTCATAGATTTAGATTGGGGGCTGTTGAGAGGTAAGGATCGGAGGATAAAGAGGCTATACTGAAAACCTGGAACTAAGGCTTGTGCTCTGATTTAACTTTTACTGGAGTACTCTGCATTTGGGATATTAATTGCTTGAATAGCTGTTAAATGGTAGTCTGATTCATGTGTTGTATTGGCTCCTTGTGAAAGGCACACTGGGAAATTCAGTTTGGAGGTAGGAAGTAGGAGTGGCTGGAGTTGGCATTGGATTGGGATTTTACCTTCAAAAGTACAATCACCACATCATCCTGAATGATACCAATCTTTTTTTGCTGGTATATGACAAAATGTAGCTACAGAATTTTTCAGTTGCTTTTCCAACTTTCCTTGGAGGATCTTCTGCCAAATAGAAACTTTACTGGAGTTGGTACTCAAAGTTGTTAGTCTTTTCCTTTATTCCTTTTATTTTGGGCTTTGGTAACTGGCAAAACCTAAAGATAAACTTCCATGTTATTATTTATTTTTAAATGTTTATCTACTTAGATTGATTTACTTAGAATTTACTTAATTATTGCCCCCTCCATCATCCAGTATTTAGGGATTTGTCCCAGTATCATTGATGCATTTTTTTACTACTTTGAAATTACAATGGTAAAAATCCACTATGTCTTTTAAATTCTTGTCCATAACCTCATACATGCCAACATGATTCATTTGCTTTAAAAATCATATTTCTTTGTTGCACATGTATATAAGCTCTTGTGGAGCCACCATATATAATAATGTGTGATTATCTCCTTCCTATTAATTCTCAAGTGTGAATGCTTTTTCTTGGGTGAACTGACTGTGCTAGCCTTACCTAATTTGAGATATTCCAAGACATTGAATAAGAGAGTTTGCCTACTGGGAACTCAAGGAAGTGATGCCCAAATGCTACCTTTATGTCGTACAGACATATTTTTCTTGAAAAAGACAATGACCTCTGTCTTATTGAATTTTAATGAGAAACATATCCTCGATTCAAAGAATACCAGTGCCAGTTGTGATCATGATTATAGGTCAAAATTAACCTAGATGGGCAAACTGAAGCCTGAAGAGGCAAAAATATAGAGCTCAGTCTAAAATTCAGATAAATTATAATGTTAAATTTAAAAATGGTATCAGCAATAATTTGAGCTTGTGTGATGTAGGCTGTATGATAGACATTACTTAAATTCTTAAAATAATCACAATGGTATTTTCATTTTATAAATGAGGAAGCTGTGCTTCACGTATTTCAAGTAACTTACTTAGAGTTATATAGCCAGTCCCTGGCATAGGTAGGAGCTGAGATTTATGGCCCCAGTCCAAAACTTTTTCATTTTTCTAATTCATCTCCGCTTACCATTTACATCTAGGCTGAGTGACTAAGACTAGTGAGCTGAATAGAGTAATTGAAAACAACGTCTTCCACGGAGAATATCTATGTTCAATGACTGCCAATCTTATCAATTAAGCTTTGTCTTCCTGCTACCCTGCAGGAAAGTTATAGAGAAGAGCTATTTACTGAGAGGCTGTTTCTATTAACAAAGATGGAGTTAGGGATGAACAATTTTGCAACTACTTAAAAGGCATTTTTTCTAACACATTTATTCTTACCTATAATTAAGAATATCTTAATTTTGCTTTGTATTTGCAGTTTCTCAACTCTCCATCAGGAGAAGTTCACATTCTGCAGGGTGACGGCCAGCCTTTATAATTTAATAAAATCCATAATTTATACTAAGAACTTCATTTAAAGGAACAGTTTGAAATGTGCTGGTTATGGCTTCTGGGCTCACTTAATTTACAAACAGCCTATTTCAATTTACTCTAGCTCACACACTCATAGCTCAACTAAATTAAATAAGCTTTAACGTTCGAGAAGGAGGAAGGGGGCCTATTTACTAAGCAAAGAAGAAAAAGTAGAAATAGCACCAACTGCTCTCACCCCCATGCCCCACCTCTGACTCCAAAGGTAAATGATATTACCCTCTCTCAGATCCTATGTTTTTTCTGGATCCCCATTTTAGGTCAAGTGGTAGCTAAATTATGTACCCCAACAAAATCATGTTCTTAATTTTAATGGGTGTAAATCATTTGTAACTAGGACCCTTTGAAGATGCCTTATTAGTTAAGGTGTGACCCAACTAAATCAGGGTGTGCTTTAAATCTGTCTTACTGGAGTCCTTGATAAGCAGAAAAAATTTGAATGCAGTGAGTCAGAGAAGTCCTAGAGGAGCGAGAAGGCAGGAGTCAGCAGAAACTGTAAAAGCAACCCAAGGAGAGAAAGGTGGCCATGTGACAGAAGGCTGAGATGCAAGCCAAGGAGCCCCAGGAGCACCTAAATGCTACAGGCTTTGCAGAAAGAGCTGGGTTTCAACAACCCCTTGATTTTGGACTTCCAGCCTCTTAAACTGTGAACCAGTAAATTCCTGTTGTTGTCATAGCAGCTGGCAAACTAAGACAGGTTGCTTGGCTTGGTTTTATTGAGGCAGTTGAGGGGCGTTAAGTGAGGTCTCAAATCATCATCTGAACATGGAAGCTGTGTACTGTGGCCATTTCCCTCTCTGCTTGTTCTCATCCTCCCTCCAGATGCTCCACACCAAAGTGGACTAGATCTTTCCCAAAGCTATCACTGCAGGGGAGAAGTGTCCTGATAATTAGAAATTAAAACATATCTGGGTGCACAGGTGGTTCAGGGGTAGGATATTCACCTTCCATGAGGGAGACCCAGGTTCGATTCTTGGACCATGCACCCCAAAACAACAGCCACAACAAAAAGACACATACCTTTGGCTAGATTATAATAACGAGCAAGATTTACATCCAATACATTAATCACTTAGAATCTAAGCATAATTACTATTTAAACCCTAAACAAAACCTTCATTTGTTCTTCTATTTTTAAAGAGGGTAAATGACAATAGTCTCGAAAAATATCCAACACTTTAATCTTTATCCTAAGATTGAATATTCATAAGCAGAGCTTTAAGAAATAAGCACTACCAAATGAAAGACATGCAGGAGGAACAGATGACTTTTATTGGGAGGGGATGGTCCTTCACAGACTCACACAAGCATTTCCACTGGACAGCTGACACGTTCAACCAGGAGGATAAATGATCATACTATGCTATACTAGGTGAAAACTTGTGAAGAGAAATTTAAGTATCATTTATTGCAAACTGTTCTCAATATTTGGCTTTTTGGAGAAAAGGATGAATGCAGCCCAAAGCCAATATATCTCATCATTTTGGTTTCATGACAGGAATGACAGAAACTTACTGGCTTAGAAATATTAATGACAACATGATGGGACGTAGGGTTCTGTAAATAGTTGTAAAAGCAAGAGAATTTTCTAGTGAGAGAAGAGGAGAAGTATCAAATGGAAAGTTTCTGAGGTTCTTAAAAATAAAATCTTTACAGAATTGTTTTCCTAGTGTTTCTCACTGGAGTATAACTTATTCTACAACTGCAACATTTTCCTACTTACCTTGTGAAGCCTAGCAATTTATTATGCATTAAACTAGCCTTGTTCCACAAACATGGGCAGTTAGAACGGGTACAACTGCTGAAAAAGACTAAGGACCCCAAAGGACAATGCTTGGAAATCTGTAGTGTGCTTCAAGAAAAAGATACAATACAATAATGCAACATTAAATTAAAGATATGCATGGCAGCCTTATGGCCAGGGGTCCAGAAAGTTCAAGTGCCCCCTTCAATTTCCCTCCTTCTGCAAGGTTCGTTGGAGAGCATATCTCACAGATCGGTAACCACTGATGTGTGCATGGAACTCCTTGGAACCAGGAAGCCCAAAATGGATTCTCAGTCAGGGTTTCTTAAGGCCTACTGGTCAGGGAGGCATGTTATTGTCCCACAACCAGCCCCAACAGCAAAGCCCCAACTGCCCTCCGGGGTCTTGCCTAGACCAGAAATAAATCCTTAATCTCACTATTAACAATAAACAAAGCTGGCATGAATGACCCTGAAACTCCATAGACTCAGGGATACAAAGCCACACTATTAATCAGCATGTTTCATGCTTTGGTCAGGGATCGGTGCCTCAGGGCAACAAAAAAGCTCAGGTCGACTTCAGACCTGCTGGAATTATCACTTGTCACATACATGCAAATAGCTATCCATTTACCTGCCCAAAGGAGTTGCTCAAAAATTCACGGTGAAATGTTGATTGCTTTCCTGGTAACTGGAATGACATCATTTCAGTAGATATATATATGTAGTGATGCTTTAGGATTTCCAGGATGCTAATTGTATAAAACAACTGTCTTAAGAGTTGTGTTGTGGGAGGGGCATCACTTTTGTTTTTCTTTCAACCTCAAAGGTAGGCTAAATGCCATGATTATTATAGAAACTAGCATAATTTTACTGCTGTGAATTTTATACATTGCTATTCTCCAGGAAACTCATGATTTTTCAGGGTATATCGTTGATCCCTGACATCTTAAGTGTAGATGGATGTATGAATAGTTTGTTCCTTTGGGTATTGGCATATGAAATTATGTCAGTTATAAATTGATGGTCTCTTAGTTCCAAATCAACCCTTCATTGCCCCGTTTAGTGTTGCTGGATCATTTCTTCCTTGCCAGCTAGCAGAATGATAATTTTTTTCTATAAAGTATGCTATGAAACACTGAAGGAGGAAGGGGCTTCTCTTCCATGTTCTGGTGAGCTTTGCTGGAGTGCAGGACACTCAATTGAACTCACTCCTGATAAGCTCAGTGGCATCCCGCAGGTGGCTGTGTAGCTTCATAGGCTCCACTGTCGGCTTCCTGGAGTATTCCCAGGGATGGCCTTTTGGAGAGTTTTCCATACATGGCTTTCTGATAGCGCCCTTGTTAGAGCAGTTAGTACATCCATTGAGCTTCCCAGCAAGTTTAACAGCAATTCTTGAGCACAGCTGCCTGACAAATTTTGCAGGAATCCCAGCAGACAATTCTCTGTCTCTAACCTAGGCCTGCCAACTTTGGACAAGTTCTGGCCTGGGACAACCCAACAAATTTCTTTCTTATCTAGTGGACTACACCTGACCATCTCTATTGAGGTCTGAATCCCCACCTTTGGAAGTATTCCTTCCACGCTTCTGAATTTGTTCTCTCCTTGGGTGTTGTGCTGGTCTGAATCTGTGGTGGACCCCAGAAAAGCCATGCCCTTTGATCCTCATTCAATATTTCTGGGTGGGAGCATTTTGATTGTTTCTATGAAAATGTGACCCACCCAATTGTGGGTGGTAACTTTCGATTAGATGATTTCCATGGAAGTGTGTCTCTACCCACTGAAAGTGGAGTTACTTACTGGAATCCTTTTATGTTTAAAAGAGGAAACATTTTGGAGAGAGTCTCTTTTTGGTAGAGCTACGTGAAAGCCAGCAGACATCGCCATGTTCGCCATGTGCCCTTCCAGCTGAGAGAGAAACGTTAAACGTCGTTGGCCTTCTTGAACCAAGGTATTGTTCCCCGGATGCCTTAAATTGGACATGTCTATGGACTTGTTTTAATTGGGACATTTTCTCGGCCTTGGAACTGTAAACTAGTAACTCATTAAATTCCCCCTTGTTAAAAGCCATTCTGTTTCTGGTATATTGCATTCCGGCAGCTAGCAAACTAGAACAGGTGTATTTCCACAGACCTCTTTAGAGTTTTCTTTCATTCCTTTAGTTAATTCCTTGTAAAAGTTAGTAATTCTTTGTATTAAACCCTCCCTGTTCAAATTGCTGTGTGATTTCTAGACACTACCTGATTGGACAATATCTGATACAGAAATAGAGAGCAAGGCTGATATGACTGGTTGCTCAGAAAATTATATTGTGCTCATGAGGTCAATGAGCCCTATTAAAGAAAGGTGGAGGTCCTTCAGTTGACTTCATCTCTAAGAGCTACATCTTAACCCCAAATGATCTAATTAATAAGGAAAAAAGTCACCTCTTTAAAGTACTTCAAAGTCTTCCAATTTCACCCCTCTTGACAATGTAAAATTTCACAGTAATTGATTTGGAGTAGAGGTGGGAGGACATTAACCAGAGACTTCAGAAAAGTCAGTTTGAAATATACATATTCTTGAAGACTCTCCTCTACATTTCCTCCTTGTGAAGTATTTAAATATCTTCAAATCTTAAAAACCCTCAGAAACATTTAACTGAGTAGTTGATACTAAAAGTCATAAAATAACCTTGATCTTCTGTTTCCAGTATTATTAGATCAGATGAGTATCAAAATTGCAGAGATTTATATCATGTAGAGGAACACTGAAAAGTTAACAAGAAAATAAAGGAAATTAGGTTTGATAAGGAATCCAGGTAATCCAGTTTGATAGGGAAAGGGGGTTGGTATAATGTTGCTTAGGAAGTACAAAGTAGTGGAGATTGAAAGCATTGTCTTGAATAGCGATGGCAGGTGAAACTTCTCCAGATTAGTTCGATAGTTTTAATTCAATTGATGCGTTTCCTTTCAAAGCTTCTGTATCATAATGAAATGTAATTATGAGAGAGGAAGAAATGGATGCAAATACTTGATCATTGCCTCAGTAGTCAAGATGGAAACAATGGGTTGAAAGTGTGACAACTTCTTTAGCAAGGAGGGTCAATAAGATACCACCATCGCAGTGGCCCTTCCTTCTTCAGGTAAAGCATATTCTTCGTCTTGAGTTTCTCTGCTACTTTTGTGCAGAACAGGATTTCTTGGACTGCTGCCTCTAAAAGCCAGAAAGACAGAGTTCCTGGGCCAAAGCAATGCAGAAATAATTACTCCTAATTACTGGAACATTAAAGTGCAGTTCTGATGCACCATTAGGGTTTTCCCAAGAACCCAATTTTATTAAACATTTTTTCCCCTCCAGAGAAAGAACAATCAGGGAGTCAGCCATCAGCAAAGCATTAAGTACCTCAAAAATGTTCTTTAGACTTGATCAGGAAAAACAAGTCTAATTCCACTCTCCTTAAAAGAAAATGATGCATCTATTGTCAGGACATTTTGTTTAATGAGGAGTGTGAAGTTATCAGGTTCAGTAGTCCTTCAGATCCCCTTTCTCTTTTAATCTCTCCTCTGTCTCTCAGATTGAGAGTTAGAAGGGCACCCCCCCATTGTCTTCATGAAGTCTTCCCAGTAATGGCCTTTTGGGGGTCTTTCCTCAGAGGCAGCCTTATTGTTCAGCCCCAAGGACTTCATTGTTCCCCAGTTCTCTGGCTGTTCGGTGGCCATGCTCATCTACAGTGCCATCCGTCTTTTCACATTGACCAGTCTTTTATTTTGCATGTTTATACTTAGTTACTTTCTGGAAGACAACAGTTTTTTTTTTTTTATTCTACAGTTTTTCTTCTCCAATCTTCTTTAGTAGAAGTTTTTCAATAAAGAGTCTATGTCTATTGTTTTCCTGTTCTTATTATCGATTTTTTTCCTTTCTCAACCTTTATAAGATTGACACTTCCCCTCTTAGTGACACCTTTCTTACCAATTCAGTGTCTTTATATACTTGTTCCTCACTTTCTTTGGCTTTCCAGCTAAGAAAAATCAAGACTTAGAAAGGTAAAGTTACCCCAAACCATACAAGAAATAAATGAAAAGGCAGGAATCAATTTCAGGAATCACCATGTTGTAATGCCTGTGCTTTTGAGCACTATACTATGCTGTATTTCTGTTTTTTGCCTTTCCCAATACTTCTTTCTACTATTTCTAAATGTAATCATTTGAGGGATGTTCAGTTCTCAGCTCTCTATACTTCAATATTTATAACTAACATTCACTGTGTGCCTATTATGAACAGAGTTCTGTGCTAGAAGATTTGTGTGTGTTAATTAAATTTCCTCGACAATTTTATATCTATTTTCCCAATTAAACCAGTTGAGGCTCATAGAAGTTGATTGTCTTAATCGAAATTTATTCCAAAGTCCTATGCCTTTAATTTCAATATAGTATGTAGTAGTTAGGTTCAGGTGTCAGCTTGGCCAGGTGTTGGTGCCCAGCTGTTCTGTTGCTGTGGACTTAAATCATCAGCATGTGAAATTCATCTGTGGCTGATTACATCTGCAGTGGGCTAAGGGGTGTGCCTTCTGAAATGAGTTACATTGTAATTTGATCAGCAGGAGTCTTATAAGCAGAAGTCAGAAGAGAGAGAAGCAGCTCAGCCCAGCTCAATCCATCAAGAGGCTACTCTGGAGGTTGCTCTTACACAAGCTTCAGTTAGACATTGCTACATATCATAATCTGCCAACCCCCAACCAAAACCATTTCAGCCAATCCTAAAGAACACCTAGGGCAATATATAAGATTCCACAAGGGTTCCATGCACTAGAGTAACTTTTCAGAAACCTACAACCTCCAGATGGGTCCCTGGACCACATAAGTCAGGAAACCTAGAGGGCCCAGCCTCTCCAAAACATCAGGTAGTTCCATCTTCCTACCCCGTATTAGTGACAGATCCTTCCAACATGAAAAAGTTAGAATGGCCATAGCCCAAACACCCCTATAGAGAGGGATAGAAAGACCAAAGGTGATGGTGGAGTTATATAGAGAAAATAGGATTTGACAAATGAATATGATTCTTGAATCATTAAATTGATATCTTTTTTAGTCTCCAGTATCTTAAAGCAGCTAGAAGTAAAAACTTAAAATTGTGGAAATGTAACCCATGCCAAACTCTGAGATATATTCTACGACTAATTGTGGTGCTGTGCTTTGAAATTGATTGTATATGTTATTTTTCACAAAAAAGAAAAAAAAGTTGATTGTGATGATAAAAAAAATTATGCCTTCTAGCCTCCTATATTCTGGAGCTGCTAGAAGGAAAAATCTGAAAGGATCATATGGTAGCCCATGACAAACTCTGGGATCTGTCCTGTAACTACTTGTTGAAGAGTGCTTTAAAAACTATAGCTTTTTCCTTTCTTTGCTTTGTATATATATTATATTATACAATAAAAAAGTAAAAAAAGCCAATGTCTGATGTATTGCATTCTGGCATATTGCTTTTTATAATAAAAAACATATTACTTTTTATAATTATAAAGTAGTATGTGCTCTCTGTGACAAGTAAAGCAACAAAAAGATTCCCAAACACTTGAGCTAGTCAATAATGGTCTCACATAAGTATGTAGGCATATGTTTAAGGTTTTTAATGTTTAATTTTATAAAAAATGTTTTTAATAATATTGAACTTGCTATTCTGAAACTTTCCAATTTAAAAGATATATCATGCACATCATTCCTGATCATTTGGCATAGTTCTTTCTCCAAATTTTTTAATAGTTATGTCTTACTCCATAAAATCACATATCAACAATCCCTGTTAGCATTCAGGTTTCCAGGTGTTTCAACTACAAACTGCCTCCAATAAACAATATTTTATGAATAACCTTAGACTTATATTTCCAAAGGATTTATTCCTAAAAGTGGAATTAGTGGGGCAAAGGGGTGTGTATATTCTAAATTATGTATATGTATATATGTGTGTGTGTGTGTGTATATATATATATATGTGTATTTATTTCCAGAATAATTTGACTATACATGGATCCAGTAATAGCAAGAATCTATTCTGTTTCTTGTGCCTGGTTTCTTTTTTATGGGGGAAAATTGGTCACCAGGTGTTTACTTCCCACCACCCTAGCAACTCCTATGAAAAGAGAATTCTTTCTTTTCAATAGTTCTAGCAACAGTCCTATAATTCCCATCCACTGGAATGGCTTGGGCATTGTTACTCCAACAGGCAGACACAGAATGAAGTATGATTGAACCAACCTGAGTCACATGATCTGAAAGCAGCGGAAAAACGAAGGTTCTATAATGAGAAAAGGCGGAAAGCAAAAGTCACTTTCACTAGTAATCAATTATGAGTTCCTTGAGAATATGGTCTTTGTCATACTCCTGTTTTCTAACCTTTAAGTGCAGTGCCATCACGGCACATCTTATGTTCACATCTGTTTTCAGTACATAATTAATGAGGGTCAGATTTTTCTAAATGCTTCCCCCCCTAGATTGACTCCGTTCTCCATTCTTCTATGTTCCACTATATTCAAATCCAACTATATTCAAATCTACCCAAGTCTTGCCTTCTTACATTTTCTGACCAATCTAGCTATTCATCAAACTCAAGACCTTTTTCTGTTTTCACACTGTTGCAATTGTATTCTGTATTATATTATATTTCAGTCTATATTTAAATAATATTCTCATAGTATTTAGTGTTTTTTTTCATTTTGGATGTAAAAAATGTATGCAAAGAAAACCAATGATTAAGGCAAAGTCAGCCCAATGGAGTTTATTTTATAGTGATAAAAGTTTAAGAAGAAATATTAAATTGTTGTTAAACTTTTAATTTGAATACTATCATATTCGAACAATGAAGCAAAACCTGTGTGAAATATAAGGAGAAATTGACGAATGCAAAATTACTGTTAGAAGTTTTGACATTTCTATTAAAGTTCCAGGTACATTTTTATATTATAATAACGTTGATTCATTGATTAATTCCTAATATTTTGCCCTGAGTAGAGTATATTTTCTTTTCAATGTCTATGGAACAGGAATCATATCTTTGTTATATTTATCTGATATCTCCTTTAAGAATATTTATTATCTCAATGTTGAATCAGTAGTCTCTGACTACTCATATCTGTTATATTTTCTGCCATAATTTTCTTGTATTTATTGATTACAGAAACCAGACACTTTTTCTATATCCAGACTCTTTCTTTCTATATATCGTCCGTCCTCCCCTTTTTCTTGTCCCCCTGCAATTACAGATATTCATATAAAAATGTAAACTCTAGAGATCTCATCCTTTCTACTGACTAGAACAAGAATAACCCCCACAAGGTAGCAGTTAATAAATATGTTTTTACAGTGGGAATTCTTAAACTACAACATTGAGTACATACAAAAGAGTAGCTCACTGTATTTAAAAACAATGATTATGTATTACTCCATCACCCCTGCACATCTCAGAATTGCTGTCTTGGTATATGAATTTGCCACTATAAACATTTATATTGTAAATTAAATATGTGAATATTAAAGTTAATACTCACACACAGTGCTGTTGCAGTTCTGTAGTCTTTCCTATTTTAGTGCTTCATGCTGTCCAAGCATGAATTTTAGAGTTGGCTAAACCATTCAAACAAGCAGCAGTTTCTCCTCATAGTGATGGTGTAGAAACAGGCATAATAAAGGGAGCCATAAAAGGGGTCTCTAGGAGTTGATTTGTTACTCAAACAGTGTCTGATATGTTACACATACACATGCTCTTGTACCAGTGGGTATATGCCCATTAAATGCAAATATCCATATTATTTTATGAGAAGTACAAACATTTTAATGAGTAGAGTATGTAAATATTCTCTAACAAAACCATTTGTCTTCAGAAACCTAAATCTTGGAGGGCTGAAATGAGCACATTTTTTATGATGACGCTTCCTTACCTTTTAATTAGCTGGGCCTCAATCCGTGACTTGTGTTTATGTCTGCAAGGAATTGACAAATCTGAAATGATGCTTCCTTCTTCCAGTTTTCTAACTGTAATTGTCTCCATTCTTCCAGGGAACTTTTTTCCTTCACTTTTCTGAGAATAAAGTATATAAACTTCCAGTTACAGACTATTAATAACCTTCTGTTAGGCTGTAGTTCCTATACTCCACATGCATCGAATTGGGAGTTCATCAGGAGCTTTGCTGAACTTGGATTTTTCTTCATTAGTTTTCTCTTCACTCTGTTGGCCTGTTTTAAAACTGCAAGTCAACTCAGGCCTCTGCCCCATTACTCAAACGCTGCCTTCAGTTCTTTAAGTTTATGGAGAATCCTTGACCATGTAACTGGGAGTTGAGGGGTTCTATGCAATTTCAGTCCTAGTTCTGATACATGTTTTCCAGAGACCACTTCAGAAGTATTTTCTTAATGTCATATTTAAAAGACTCACCCAAAGCACTCCTTGGGAAATTAATAAAAAATAAGAATCTAGAGAATAGAACGGGAAAATATTCAAATTTTATCATTGTCATAGTTTAAAATGCTACTTTTGATATTCAGATAGTGTAATTTCACCAGAAGCAAATAAGCAAAGGGCATCATTTCTAGGCTTTCTAATCGTAATAGAAACATCAGCGCTAAAAAAGAGTGTACAGCTTTGTATCTTGTCAAGCTTATTCAGACATTTTCCTAAATTGCAAACTCACAGGTTTATTTTATAATTTATAATCACAAATTCCTATAATGTTTTTCATCCATAGGGTTGTGCTTAAGTTTTATCAGCAGAAAAAATATATTTATTTTTGTATGCTGTAGGTTGGAGGTCACATTTCATTCTTTTTCCATGTGAGCATCCCACTATTGCAACACCATTTATTGAATTTTTGTTTACTTGTTTGTTTGCTTGTTTTGCTTTGTTATTTTGGGGGAAGTACAGGGGCTGGGAATCGAACCTGGGTCTCCCACATGGCAGGTGAGAATTCTACCACTGAACTACCCTTGCACCCCAGAAAATATTTTTTGATCTTTTAATTGATGCATGCTAAAAGCAATGCTAGAAATAGCACCCTGCATGAATTGGGAAGGCATTAATAAGGGCATATTATAATGCAAAATACTTTATTTATTTAGAAAAATATATGTTGGCCTCATTTGTGGGGCAGTTCGCAATCTACCAAAGACATTAATTCAATAATTCATAAAAACCAAGCATCTATTATGGAAAGGAATGATACTAATGACCTCACTAGAGTTCTCAAAAAAATTGGTCTATTTTTCAGCAACTGTAAACTCTCCAGTTACAATAAACAGTGTTTACTAAAGGCAAGCTACACACATAGTATCTAACTAATTCTTTGATGCTTTGATTTGGACATTTTTCTCAATATCAAAACTGTAAACTTGTAAGCCAATAAATTCCCATTGTTGAAGCCAACAGTACACATAAATTTCATGGTCTCTACTTAGAGCAGCCTAGTAAACTAAAACAGTAGTTTCCAAGTACTAGTTCAGGGAAATTTATTATTTTGAGACAGTCTTCCTAAATATAAAAACAACGTAGTAAGTGTAAAAGAAACACTACTTCACATTAAAAGACTGGCATCTATTATTTTGAGATTATTTTCTTCTTCCTTTGTTTTACATAATTGTTTATGAAATAATAGTGATAGTATGCTGACTATTTTCTTACCTGGTAAAATAAAAAGTCAGTAACACATGCTATTCTTCTAAATTACTTTAACAGCTTTATCGAGGTATATCTGACTGCAATAAGATTAGTTTTTAATTTTGGTGAAGTCAAATTTGCCTAATTTTTATTTTACAAATTGCGGTTTCGGTATCAAATATAACCCAAGGGTACAAGGATTTTTCTCCTATATTTCTTCTACAAGTCTCATAATTTTAGATTTTTCATTTAAGCATATGTTCCATTTTGAGTTATTTTTGGTGTATGGTGTGATAATGGATATTAGTTCAGGATTTGCATATGGATAGATACTGATTGCACCAAAAATTTTTTAAAAAGATAATCTTTCCCCACTAAACTGTGTTTGTATTCCTTCTGAAACCAGTTATGGGGGTATTTGGGGACTTTCCCTATTTTGTCTCCATTATCTGTTTCTGTACTTTTTTATTTTGACCAACACCACACTGTCTTAATTTAACTTAATATGAAGTCATATTACTCTAGGTATTTGCATTTCTATGTATTTTTTAGAATCAGCTATTCACTTAAAAAAATACTTGCTTAGATTTTTGTCCAGAATTTAATTCTACAGTTCAATTTGCAGAAAACTGACATATTAACAATTTAAGTCTTCTGACTCATGGACCGTAGCATATCTCTCCCTTTATTTAGTTCTTCCTTAATTTTTCTCAACGTTTTGTAATTTTCAGTAAACAGATATTTCACATCTTTTGCCAGATTTATGCCTATGAATTTCACATTTTCGATGCTATTATAAATAGTATGGTTTTATTATTTTTATTTTTAAGTTATTAATAAATAGTATACAGAAATACAATTGATATTTGCATATTGATCTTATATCCTGCCACCTTGATAAGTTCATATATTAGATTTCATTACTTTTCGGTAGATTACATCAAATTTTGTGCATAGATGATCATGATTTCAGCAATTAAAGACAGTGTACTATTTCCCTTTTCATTCTGGATGGAGTTATTTCATTTTCTTGTCATATTGTATTAGATAGAATTTCCGGTATAATTTTGAATCAAAGTGGTTATGCCAAACATTCTTGTTTTGGTCTGCTCTTAGAGGAGAAGCAATTACTCTTTCATAATTATGTATTATATTAACTGTAAGCTTGTTTTTTTTTCATGGGCAGGCACCGGAATCGAACCCAGGTCTCCAGCACAGCAGGCAAGAACTCTGCCACTAAGCCACCATTGCCTGCCCAACTGTAAGTTTTTGTAGAAGCCCTTAATCAGGTTGAGATTTTTGGGCAGCTGGTGACAGCCAATGGGCCCATGCCTTTCCTTGGCAGGGCTGCTCTTATGTGCTGCCACTGGCCTGGGCCACCTCCCAGCCAGCACTCTGGCACACAGCGACCCTGTCACTCCTGCTGGCTGACCGTCCTGCCAAAAGTGGAGCAAAAGCTGAGAAGAGGCTCCTGCTGTCTTGGAGTGGCTTATGTCTGATTGATTCTCCCAGCTCTAGAGGCTGACTCTTACCTGCTGGAAGTCCTAGGTACATGCCATGTTGATTCTGGTCAGCAAGTTCTGTTCTAAGCGCAGCATCCTCAAGCTTTCCAACTGCTATGGCATGATACCTGACACCCTTGTCATGCTTGCCAGAGCCTGCCCCCAGTTCCATAGCCTGGATCTCCAGTACTGCATGGTGGAGTCCACAACTGAGGTGAGCTTCTTGGAGGAGGCAGCATCCTGAAAGCACAAGTTGTGGCTGACTGACAGCTCCCAGACAATAGCCATTTTGGGTGTACTGCTGGAAAGCTGCTGTCCCCAGCTCCAGTTCAACAGTGAGTTGGAGAGGAGTGCTATTATTGCTGATGCTGGTGCTAAAAGGCTGCCTCTAGCTGCAGGTGCTATGGCTACTAAACCTGATGTGGCTGCCCAAGCCTTCTAGCTGAGGGACAGCCCTGGACCAGGCCTCCTTAGCCTCAAAGAGCTCTGCTTTTTCAGCTCTGCTTCTAACTTTGTGAGCAAGGAGGTCTGGGCTGCCTGCTCCAGGGTGCCCTCATGCTGTGGCTGCTGGATCTCCACAGCTGTGCTGGTATCATGGCCAGGCACTGCTGGTCGTTAGGATCTACCATGTTAGGAGCTGGACCTGAAATGCATGTCTGTAAGCTGGCTCTAGCCAAGGAAGTCAGCCCCCTGTTGACCCAGAATTGGTACCATCTTCTGTGGGAACTGGACTTGAGTCACCAGAGCTTCAGTAAGGAGGAGCTGGAGCAGCCCCTAGCTACCTCCTCACACCCAGCCTTCTGCTCCCTCAACCTCAGGGACTCTCCGGTCGCACTGAGCACCATCAGCTTTGTGAGCAGCAGTTGCCCAGGATCTAGCAGACCCCCACCTAGAGTCCTGCTGCCTTCCCCAGGGCCTGAAGCAGGACTATCAGGGGTCTGAGGAAGTTCAGTGGTGCCCGTAGCAGTCGCTTACCAGCTCTGCCTCATTCCCTCCCCCCGGCTAGGAAGCTGCAGACCTCAGCCCCGGGTCTGCTTACCCAGCACCACCTGTTTTAGTTTGCTAAACTGCTCAAATTAGAGATTTTAAAGGCGGCTGGCTTTTAACACTGGGAATTTATTAGCTTAAATTTTTGAGGTTGTGAAAATGTTCAAATCTAGGCATCATCAAGGCAATAGTTTCTTCCTGAAGACAGCCTACCAGCAATCCTGGACTCCTCTGTCACATGGCAAGGCAGATGGCAGCATCGGCTGGTTTCTCCTTTCTCTTCCGGGTTTAGTTGCTTTCAGCTTTTTGCTATTGTGTTGTTCTCTCTCTCTGTGTTCATTCTGTTTATAGAAGACACCTGTAAGAGGATTAAGACCCACCCAGGGCTGTGCTTTAACTGAAGTAATCTAATCATAAGGCCCTACTTACAACAGGTTTACAGCCACAGGAATGGATTAGCTTTAAGATCACGATTTTCTGGAGTACATACAGTTTCAAACCACCCTCCCCTCTCCCCCCACTCCTACCCCCAGCCTTTACTTTGCCCAGTTTTGGATGTTTGAGCATTTTGCTACAATGAGGTGTTTTTTAGGAAAAATATAATTCTAACATGAAAATGGATCATAGAGAAAGGTAGAGAAATAGAAATCCCAGAGGCAGAGTCAACTCTTTGAGTTTCTGTTAAATTCTAGGCCTTCTGCGTATAGCAGTCTGGGTCCAATCAGAAGACAGAAATCACACAGTAGGTTAAACAGGGGAAGTTTAACATAAGCTGCAATTAACTATGATGAAGAGTTAACTACAGATATAAAAAAGTGCTATCTGGTGTTAAGGCTAAGGGAGAGTACCCAAGGGAGGACACACTAGGAAGGGGTTTAGATCACCCTGGGGGAGGTGTGGCTTATCCCAGCACACAGCTGAGAAGCTCACTGGTTTGGCCAGGTCTAAGCTGGTCTGGAGTTGCTGGGCAGGCAATAGGCCATCCTCCGGAGGGCAGCTGGGGAAACAGGTGGTTTGCAACTGATGGGTGGGTGTGCATTAGGGGTCTGGCGCAAGCCTGGTCAGGAGGTCTTCGGAGCATGTGGCCTGTGTGGGGGTACCTGGCTGCCTGCAGAGACAGGAGGCTCTGAGATTGTGCCCACAGAGCCTGTGGAAAGATTACGGCCAGGCCAAAGTTGAAAGGTCACAGAGGGATGGTGTTTTCTCATGGCTGATGTAGATCTCCACTGATGTCCTCACACCAATGCCACCTACCCCCAGCTCATAGGGTAGCCTCTTTCTCTTGAATGTCCTGCAAGCACTCTCTATGCAAGCTCAACACCATCTTTAAAGGAGAAATGCTTAAAGGATTTCCATTATCACAGAGCATGCATATATATATATGCATTCAGAACTGAGAGACAATAAATTGATAACTGACACGCTGTCACATAGTGGAGATATGATTCAAGACTGGGTTTTGGATTATGGTGGGGGAAAATCCTGAGCAGGCTTTTGGGAGACCAGCCATCCTTATAAATTGCTCTATTTTTGCTACTATGGTAAAAAGGCAAAACATATGCAAATAATATCAGAAGAAATAAGGAGGAATTTCTTAATAGGACATTAAATAATTCAAGAAAGTCCAGATATTCATGAAACTAAGATGTTTTAAAAGATGCCTTAATTTTTCCTTTTTTGGGAAAGCATCTAAATCATGACTTCAAAGCATTTCTTGCTCTGGGAGGAAAAAATAATTCTTCCCACACTTTAATTTTCATGTTGCCTACAGGACACAGTTCTGATTAAATTTTAACTAGGAATAGGCCTATTTTCTCCATGGATGAATCTCGTCCTTTTTCCCAATCCCATATAATAAATCCAGGGCTACATTTTAATCTTCAGGTCATATCCTATTTTAAGGCATGAAAGTGAAAATGGTACTTTAACATTGCTAAGAGATTTGCTTGTTTAGATGTGTCTTTTGGGGTATAAAAATCATGTTTTAAAACACTGCTGAGAAAGGTAGTAGTTCGAGGCTTATTAACCAAGTCGTCAGAAGACAGAGAGACCTGGTTTGCGCGCAGACTTTAAATCTGAACACAGGCCTTGCTACATTTAAGTGACAGGAATGGAAACTGAGGGCGATGCTGCAGGTGGAGCTCAAAATGCTCCACCCAGAGAAAAAAGCTCCAAGAAGACCAAAGGGACTTGACGAATTTTGTTTTAAATGTAAGGACACATTTGAGAGCCCACCAGAGAGCTATTTATTCCTATTTGGGGCTCAGATCTTAAATTTGGAAGAATGATTTCTATTTTCTGGCTTGTGTTATAAGTGATTTACAAATGTCAGACATGGAATAATGTTGCCAGTGAAGCAGAGATCTCCTTAGCTCGTGGTTTATGTTTCTGCATCCTCTGGATATTGCTCCAACAAAGAGATGCCAGCGGTTATTCTATCCTTCCAAAAATATTGTGACTGATCAAGAAGACTGTAGGATTACACCCCTGAAAACTCGAGCTCTAATTGGATTGTCTTCCTGAAATAAAATATGAGCAACTAAAATTAAAATAGGAGCAAGCATAGCAATGGAGCAGTCTAATCAAGCAAAAGGCTTTCATGACACATTGGTGTTTGAATCGCGACACCCTGGGAATTCAAGTGTGCAAGGACACTGTACTGGCACATAGTCAAACCCCTCACTCCTGATTTTGCAGCCTGGCATTTCTATTCTTGAATGCAATTTGTAAATCTTCATTTTCTCATAAAGTTAAATTGTAGTTTTATAAGGAAAAAAAAATCTTCTCTTTGGAGGTCCTAGATCAAATGTTCTGTTAGCTCTGATCTAGTGCCTTTTGACCGAGGGAGGCATTCACTGTTCATGGTTCTCTTAATTAAAGGGGTCAAATCGGAGTTGCCTGCATGTCTTCTATTCAATCAGACCCACTGCCCCCACTGCCCGAGCATCTCAACAGATAACCCAGCATCCTGCATACTCTGAAACATAAGCAGCCACTCTATTTTGGTTCTAGACTCAAGGGAATAAGCAACAATAAATGGATTTTATCTTACTGGGCTGTTGTCAAGGCATTAGCTGTTCTTGTCCATCATTTCAAACCTTAGGGGGAAAAAATCTCTTCTTCTCAAAAGAAAAAGGAATACATAGACAATAGTGCAGATGAAAGAGAGAATTCCTAACCTCAGTCTTCTGAGATTTGACCTCCTCTTCAGCTGTTGCTTCAATAGCTGGCTCCTTTGTCAAAGCCATCTCTCCTCAAATATGAGTTCCCTGTTCAAGGACATAATGCTTTGTGACTCAAACGCACCAAGGACAGGGCAGGCATTGACCAAACTGAAAAATGTACTCGGTGCTAGTGTTCATGAAAATACATACATTTGTTTCTGCAGTTTTCCCCATAGATACCAGAATGATAAGCATTGCCTAATAGTTCTCCAAGGCAAAAGTGTGTATGTGTGTGTTTTGTGTGTGTGTGTGTGTGTGTGTGTGTGTGTGTGTGTGTGTGTGTGTGTGTATGCGTTGAGGGGTGGTAATGATTCATTCCCCAAGGACTGGGGAAGCTATTTTCAGTTCATGTACTGCTGTAGGTGGATATCAGATATGTTTTCACACCAGGTTTTTTGGAAAAGCCTTGATGCCTGCTGAAAGAACCTTCCCTGTAGCTCCAACAGATGGAAAACTTTGGGGCCTACTTAGAAGCTGAAATAGATCCTTGAGGATTGACAACTATTAGTCTTCTTAGTAAATATCTCAAGGAAATTCTGGATGGGAAGTAACCCATTTTTTATTTAACATTTCTTTTCAATGACTCATGTTCAGAAAATTTCTGTCTGTCCATCAAATTTAAATGCAGATTTATAGCACAGTGTATGGTTAGCCTTTTCCTGTCAGATACAGCAGAAAGACAACATGGCTATTATTTTTAAGTGAATTTATTAAACAAAGAATCGATAAAAGGATAGAGTTAAAAATAATATCCAAATGGTAGCCATTCACAATTAGCAAATTGAGTTTCAGTGGAATGTGACCTGTCAGCAGAATGTTGGTATGACAACTAGGATTCTTTCCCACACCTTTCAGTGTATTAATGTTTTACTTAATAATGACTTTCTCTGTAGGTCTGGACATGTGCCCATGCTTTCACCCTCTTAAAATTGTATGTTAACATTTAATTCCTTTCTTCAGATGCTGATCTATCTTCCTTCTTCCTGTCAGGGCAAAAAACAGTGGACCCAACGTGCTATGGCCATCGAATCCTTTCCATTCTATTTACAATTTTAAAAATATTTTGTTACATTTGATACAACACAAGAATGTATGTCACATATATGCAAGTTATCCACCCATCACTTCCAATAGCATTGCATTTACAGAAGTGTTTCTCCCTTCTCATCTCTCTCCCTTCTCCATAACATAACAGAAGGGTATGTTATTCTGAAATCTGTGTTTGTCATTCTTTGGCTATCTTATTACATACATGTATACTCACATATAAATATTACAAAAGCATTTGATGTATTTAGTTTTATTTCTGAGCTTTTTAAAAAGGTTAGACTGTGCACAGTATTCTGCAACTTGATATATCTGGGATTCATCCATGATGTTGCTATTGTTTTTCATTTTTAATTGCCAGATAGAACAAGTCATGTATTCTTTCTTCTGTCAATGGGTATTTGGGTTGTTTCTATTATCTTCCCCCATGATGAACACTACTGTATATATTCTATGTGTAGAAATTTTGTGCATTGTATATATACCTAGGAATGGAATTGTTTGGATTTATTCACTCTTTAGCTTACTTCTATTCCTCCACTAAAAGTGTTCCCACTAAAGTTGCTAATTAGTTTGAGGTTACGGTATGTAATGAACATTTCCCTGCATCTCATATTGTTGATGTTATTGGCCCCTTGCTCTTTCTTAATACTCTCTCCTTTTTGACTTTGATTGATTCCATTTACTCCTGAATTTCCTCTGGCGTTCTTGTCTGTTTGGCTCAGATATTTTGAAGGATTCTCTAAATTTACCTTTTGTTTAGTCATTGGCATCTGTTCTGGTTATTTATTATTGTGTAACAAAGTACTTTTAAAACTGAGTAGCTAGCTAGCTAGATCACCATTTAGTGTGCCAAAGACTCAGGCAGTGCTTGGACATGGCTAGGAAGTTTTCTGGGGCTCCTGTCATCAACTGGGCTCACTGGGTTGTATTCAGCTGAAGACTGGTCTGGTTTGGGGGCCCCAAGGTGGTTTCACTCAAGGGCCAGTGACATTGGTGGGAAAGGATGCAGGCATTGCTCCACGTGGCCTTCTTCATGTGATATTTCCAGCAGTGGAGAAGGACATTTTATGGTGGCACAGACAGACTAACCTTCCACTACTCTTAAAAGAAGTAGACCAGAAACTGCCTTGCTACACTTTAATCGCTGGTCAAAACTAACAATGGCCTTTATAAACAAGTGAAATTAACATTGATTGAGGCTGTTTTAGGCAAATCTTCCTTAAATACTTCTTTGTGGTTCATCATGAAATTATTTTTAAAAAGCCCTATTAAAAAAAAAATTAACAGGGCAATGGTGGCACAGTGGCAGAGTTCTCGCCTGCCATGCCGGAGACCGGGGTTTATTTCCCCGTGCCTGCCCATGCAAAAGAAAAAAAAAGAAAAAGAAAATTAACAATGAAAATGTCTTCCCATTGTCATTTAAATTTGTGTTTTCCTGACTACTATTGTGGTTGCATTTCCCTTAATATGTTTATCTACCATTCCCTTTTCTTCTTCAGTGATGTGGCTGTTTGAATTATTTTCCAATTTTTTGATTGGGTGTGCTTTTTACAAATATAACTTGTCAGACATCCTGGTCTATTAGGGATATTGATCCTTTGCTTATCATACATTTTGCACATTTTTCCTACCTATTTGTATCAACTTTCATTTGGATTATGGTATATTTTGGCATCAAGATTATTAAAAATGTTAGTCTAGTCAAATTTGTTAGTTCCCCCCTTATTTTGAGTTCCTTGCTTGTTTAGAAAGAATTATCTTGAGAATTGTGGCAATGCATTTTGCTAATGGCAGGACAAAATAAACACACCTTCCGTGATGTTCTTTAAAGTAAATAAAATAATCATAAACATGTCACTATATTGAATTCAGTTTAGATTAGCTCTATTATAATGATATATGGACACTAACTTGAAGGGTTGATTAGAGCAAGAAACAGAACCCTTTACGTGAACTGAGCTTTGAAAGAGATGTTGTTACCCCCGGGCTTTTATTTAGACCAGACAACCCCTGGCAGCCACGTGCCTTTTCCCCAGTATTGGGGGATATGTAGCCAAGAGGAAAGCCCTCTTTCCTCCCTTTATGGAATATTTAATGTGAGCACATCCTTGTCCCCTGGGAGCATCAGGGCCTGTGCAGGATCCATTCAAGGGCCTGAAACCCCCTCCCCTGCTCCCTAAAATTCCACTCTAGTTTTGGATATTCTTGATTTCACCTCTACTGATGTCTCCTCACCCCCAGGCCCCAATGTCATCCTCTGCTTCAGGTCAGCAGTGTAGCCCTATGTCTGTGCCACTGCTGGATTTGGACCCGGGGCTCAAGTCAGGCTGTTTGCAGCCACGTGGGATTCCTGCAGGTGGAAGTCATTGATGGCAGCTCCAGGTTTTGGCTTCCTTCAGATTCACTCTGATCTAGGACCCTTTCACTGAGTGAGTACAAACAGTGAATGAGAAAGACCAGTTTAGGGTTATTAATAACAGTAGTTACCCAAACACAGTTGCCTCTCCTTCTGTTAAGAAACTAGACAAGGTCTCAGGAGTCAGAAATGGGGACTAGTTCACTGGGCAGTGACATTTTTCCAGAAACTCTCTTTTTGGTCATGACCCAATGAGCATGTTCACTAACCATCCCCTTCCTCCAATCCCTCTCCTTTGTCTTGGGTAAAAGAGAAGATGTTTTATGTTTTGTTTTGTTGGGTTTTTTTTTTTCCATTTCCAAGGGGTCTCAGGGAGGCCAACAATGGAGACCCAACATGGTGTGATGGTGGAGTTAGTAGACCCAGGGCCCAGATTCAGCTCTGCCACTGGGGAAGTTTTCATGCCTGTGAAATAATAGCATTAACTTTATCTTGCAGGATTCTCATACAGATTACTGATAATATATAAAAACCATCTAGAACAGTACTCAATACATTGTTAAGCATTCAATAAAATGGTACATTTAATGTATTATATTTGCTTAGGGTGACTTAATCCACACAAATGTAGGCATATGGCTATACTTTTCTTTCAATTTTTTGTATTTTTTTGGCTATACTTTTTAATAGTTTTTCTCAAAGCCTCTGCCCAATGAAAAGTGGTCCCCAGGGTATTTTGACACCAGCTCAGGAATCCCAGAGAGATACACACATAGAATAAGGTCCAACCAATGCCCTGGGGCTACATCAATTTCAATTTTTATATTCTGTATCTCATATTTTCCTCATTGGTCTGCGTGACTAAAAATGTGTAGGCTTTAAATGAATGGAGATAAATTAATTTTGACTTATTCCATTACAGAACTTGTACATTTGCCTGCAATCTAGAAACTAGAAAAATGAGTATTCCAGATTTTTGCAGGCTGTTTTGTGACTCTAATCCTTCATTTATTGGTGGGATTTTTGGTAGAGAAGAAATAACCACTTAAACTTCAAATTGTAAGTCTAGGACCTCAGCACTTAGGCCCGAATGTCAGTGGAAATTCCCAATCAACTTTTAACATGGAGTCCTTTGCAAAAACTAGAATTAGACCAAATGTGAGGAGGGGAAATAAGTTATCACAAGATAATTCATTGAAACATTTATAATAGGGCTCATTTCATTGCAAGATGTTTAAGTCCTTTAGTCCAAAATCAATTCCCAAACATTATACAGCCCCTGCCCCCAAAGGGCAAAAAACTCAAATGAGTAATATTCCCTCCACCACTTCTCTGAGCCCTCCACAGAAACAGCCCTAGATCTCATCTCTATCCTTCCCAGGAAACACCTTCAGAAAGTTACATCCAAGATTCATTGCTGGATTCCTGTTATCCTAACAGTTTGGCCTCTACAAGGTGGATAGTTTTATTTTAATTGCTTGATCCTTAACTGTAATTAGTACTACTAGCTGTGTCCTCTCCTGGCCTTTCTTGATTTAGCTAAACCTAATTGAATACTAATTACAGATACTGGGATTGATCACATTATCGCTCCTACACAGTGTTTCCTTTGCTATGATCAGCTGTTGCATATAAATATCCTCTTATGCAGAAAGGGTAGCAAAAGAGAATGGCTTGTTCCATTGTTCAGGATGAAAATTCCCAGATTGGAAGATCTGGCAAGTCTAAAGAATATGACTTGGGACTGACCTCTCTCTCTTTTTACATTTAAAAGCATTTATGAATAGATGATTCTATTATTTTCTCCCAGTGTTTCATGAATACTATATACCTTTACCAATTTCTAAATTGCTTAGGGATGACACCTCTTTTGCTTTTTTCTTTTGGGTTCCTCAATCTCTAGAAAGGCTTAATGTTTTAATGTTAAAAATTTTCTAATATTTTAATGTAGCTTTATCTTAGTATTCTCTCATGAGTCTAAATTATTTGGTTTCTGTTTTGCCATTCTCGTTTCCCAGTTTATTTTTTTTAGAACTCAATTCTGTTTTCAAAAGTTAATTATGTTCTGGTTCTAATTTTTTAAGTTGATAATTAAGTGGTATATTCTTCCTTGTCTAGCAAGTAAGGTTATGACAGGCTTCTCTTCTAAGTACATATATTAAAAGTCTTTGATTTCTAGCCTTTTCTAATGTTTTCAGAAGATAAAGTATCTGCTCTTATTCGTTTTGAATTTTCTGAGGTTTTCCTTGTGACTTAGCATATCATAATTTTCTATAAATGTCTCATTTACAATTGAAAAGTATGTATTCTCCTCCTGTAGTTTTTAGGCTTAGATATTTCTATTAGCTATATCAACCATACTAATTATATTTCTCTATATAATCTGCCAAATATTAATTTTTCCATTATAATTATGCTTCTGTTCTTGTATAATATGTTTCACTTTACAGTATTCAAAAGTATCTTTTTCTGTCCTTATACTCTTTAGTGTGTATTTCCTAAGAACAAGAATAATTTCTTATGTAACTTCAGCACAATTATCAAAATCAGGAATTCCAACAGGGATGCAACAGTATTATCGAAGCCACAGCTCATCCTCATATTTCATCATGTGTCCCAGTAATGTCAACTATAGCTATTTTATTTTCCTGGTGCAGTATGTCATTCAGGATCACCCCTTGCATTTAGTTTTCATGTCTGGAGCAGTTCCTCAGACTTTCTATGTCTTTCTTGACCTTGACATTTTAAGAATACAGGTCATTGTTTTTTTTTTTTTTTAATGTTTTCTCATGATTAGGTTCAGATTATGCATTTTTGGCAGAAATTTTAGGAATGATACCATGTCCTCCATGTATCATATCAGGAGCCATGTGGCCTAGAATGTCCCAGTATTGGTGATGTTAGCTCTTTCACTTGGTTAAGATGGTAATAGCCAGGTTTCTCCATTGTAACTTCACCATATTTCCCTTTGGAGTTAATGAATTATTTGTCACACAATTCTTTAAGACTATGTAAAGGTCCTGTTCCATATCAAACATTTTCTCACTAGTTTTGCTAACCCTTGATGATTTCCTCCTCCTTCCTTTATCAGTTCTGTTTATCATCTGACATTCTACTTTAAGGAACTCTCTCTTTTCCCACATTAATTAAGTAATATTATGGTGGATTCAAAAATCATTTTATTTATTTATTTTTTTATATTTTATTCTAGTAACAATTATACAATCAAAATTTCCCATTTTAACCATAGTCTAGTATACAATTCAGTAATAGTAATTATATTCATAATATCATGGATTGTTTTATTTGATAGGCTACAATTCATTATTATCATTATTTATTTTTTAAGTTTGCAATTCCCAGATTTGGCCAGGAAGTAGTCCCTTTCAGCTGTTCTTGTATCTTTTTGATATAGTCCCATCATTCTTTGGATACCTACTTACGTTCTATCACACTGAGATGGGAAACTATTATTTTTGTTGCTTTAAGGTTCATTAAAGTATCACCTCTTTTTGTGGTTGTAATCTCTTTTGCAGTTTTATAACATCTCTAAAATTTCCGTAAATGAAGTTATTTTTATCGCTGCCAAAAGCAATACTCTCTTTCTTGAGGTTTTGAGACGCACTGATTTTAGATAGAATTTTAGGATATTTTATTGTTTGTACAATACCTTGTGACACTTTAGAATCTGGCTCTATTTAGAACAGAAGGTAACTCAGTGAGGGAAATTTTCATAAAGGTTTTAAAACTGAACTTCAACAGGGCTAAGGTTGCCCTGAAAAACTGTCTAATAATATGGAAATAATCAGACATTAATTAATCCAATCAGCAAATTTAGTCAATGCGATTTATTCAGAGGGCCCATGGATAGAGCAGCTAAAGTTATAGATTTTGGCGTAAAATGGAGCTGTATTTGTGTCCCAGCTGTGCCACTTTCAGGCTGATAACCTTAGCATTTGATTTAAGATCTCTAACCTTCAGCATCCTCATTCACAAAATGAATTTAATAATTGCACCAATCTCATAGACCTTGTAGGTTTGTTGTGAAGATGAAATAAAATGATGTGGGTAAAGTGCCTAAAATGATGCCTAGCCTATGGCGAGTGCTCAGTACATGTTAACTCTTGTAATCATTTTTGTTAATAATAAACTCAAAGTTTTAAAATCAATTTGTTTGCTCAGTTGTGCCTTCACTTACATCCTGATCAAATGCTTGTCGCGCTCCTTCTGGGTTCCAGGTTCACAGGAGGCAACAGTGAACAAAACCAGACCTGCCTCCTGACCATGTGCAGTTCGCTGTGTATAACCGAGGAGACGATAGTTGTTTAAATTGCTCTCCCTTTGTGGAGTAAAAAACTCATGAAACGAAAGTGACATTTGTAAAAGTGAAGAAAACATAAATATACAACAATTATTAAAACCCGATGAAATACTTTCCAAGCTAAGAAATTGTTAGAACCCAGAAGCCCTGTGTGTCCCTTTTCCATCTATTTCACCTCCTTCCTCTCTTCTGATACAACCACTAACCTGAATCTCATGATAAAAACTCATCGGCTTTTTACTTTGTTTTATTTATCACTTACATATGCCTCTCCAAATAATTCAGTTTGGTCTTGCTTGTTTTTGAGTTTTACCTAAATACAATCATGTTATATGAGTTTTTCTCTCTCTTGATTTATGTGTGTGCATGGAACCTTTTATTCTCCCCACTACAGACGATGTTAGTATGGAGACCTTCATTTTTGCTTCCTGTCCTGGTTTCTCTGGTAGGTGGGCATTTGGAATATCTCCCATCGTTTGTTATTATGATGATGTTGTTCTGAACACTCTGGTACCTGTCTCTTGATCATATGCACACATTCCTGTTGTGTATATACCTGGAAGTGAAACCACTGGGCTATATGATAGACACAGCTCAAATTTAGCAGATTGTGGCAAATACCGTTTTGAAATAGTTGCAGCATTTTATTTCCCCATTAGTAGTTCTTGATGATTTTATGAAAAATAACTAAATAAAAAGAACTGAATTGAAACCTACCGAGTACATCAATCAGCAAATCAAGTGGGGCTTTGTGGTTTATCTTTATGCTTGCTCCCCACTCATCTCTTGAATCTTTTTGCTCATGTGATCCAGAAACACAATGTGCTTTTGCCCAGCCTTTAAATATATCAGCTCCCTGTGTATTTTTTTGAGGCTCGTTTCTTTCCTAGTTTGGTCATGACACAGGAAGCCATCTACCCTCTCCCTGGCTTTCCTGCCACGCTGCTGGTCAGCCACCTTAATTCTTTGAATAAAGTACAAAGACAGGTGGAAGAAGGGATGTAAAAGAGGGAGGAAGGGGAGGGGAAGTGACTTAAGGACAGAATTATTATTATTATTTTTAAAGGTTTTCCTGTCAATTACAAATGCATAATGAGATGCAAGAAAAACAACAAATGAAAGGGTTTTCAATGTTTTGGCAGTCATACCAGGGCTGAAATTGTTTACTCTTTTCAATACAGTGACTGGAAGCCCCACTTAGTTTCAGCTGTCTCCATGTATTCCTGTTGCGACGCGACAATCTCTACATTTCAGTTGTCTCCCTTAGTTGATTGCATTTCTGAGCACCTGCAGCCGGGCAGCACCACATCACTAGGTTTTTGCCCCATTTGAGAATGATTCCCAATTTTAATTTCTCACAACTGATGCCAATATTTTGGAGTCTCTCATGCATTTAGGCTCACCTTTGGGAAATTGAACACATTCCTGCAGTTTGAGATCTAAGCTTCAAGCCGACAGGGGCTGTTGAGTCCATTCATTGTAATGTGCTTTCAGCTTCCTGTACCAATCAAAATATGATTGTGTATCTCTATTATACATGTATCACCAAGTTCTAGTTACTTAGGTACAGGGGGTCAATTATAAGGCAATAAATAGAATTAATACCCCCTTAATGGTTAGAAGCTCAGTCTCCAAACTTTAGGAACAGTTTGGTTTCAGAGAAAGAAAAAGGATTCAGAAAGTCAGGCAATAAAAGGTTAATCAAAGAGAATCAAAACATCGCATTATAATAAAAATAGTCATAATGTCATCATATCCCTAAAATGGTAGTGAAAACCAGAAACACACAAATGTCAAAAATTGGAATGATTTTACCATTATGATTTTTATAATCAGAGGCTGATCTTTACTAGACAATAGTACTCAAGATTTCTTTTACCATTGAAGTCAGGAGATTTGTTGTTTTGATTTAGGACACTTACGATACATGCAAGCAAAGTGCCGTGCGTGTGTGTTTGCACGTGTGGAATGTAGGTGTTCGAGCCTCGCATTAGTATGAGCGGGTGCACACAATGAGATTTATTTCAAGTCTTTTTCTAAGTGTTTATTTGAGCAGAAGGAATAGAACAAACTGGGAAGTGGCCTCTCTTACAATGGGGCTATGAATATAAGTTAATGAATTATCTCAGAATTTAGTCAATTCCTACTATCATAATTAAGGTTTAGGATTATGAGACAAGGGAAATGAATTGGAGAAGCGCAAAAAAAAAAAAACCACAAAGAGAATATGTTTGTTTTTGTTGTTCATGAAATGGTAAATGTTTTGGTAGAAAATGTTGCTTTTCTACTGAAACACTATATTAGCCGCTATGTAGTGCCAACCATGAATTAAATTACTTGTAGTTTCACTCAACACCGGTAGATGGCAGATTTATTTCCTTTATCACTAGGCCAGTGACTAATATTCTAGTGAATAGGGCATTAAAAAAAAAATCTTAGATTTCTCATCAGGGTTACTGAATTCTTCGTTGACAAATTATAGTTTTATTTCGTGTATAAAATCACTCACAATAGTTATCAGGCACAGATATCATTTAGAATATGATGATTAGGTTCTGCTTTGCAGCTTGAAACAGATCAGGCATGTGCCTATATACTGGTAGGGCTTCATATGGTTGGGATGGTTTTGGAGGTGAGGTGCAGCTGGGGTGACTTTTTATCCAGATCATTACTTAGCTAAGTCTTCAGGCAAGAAATTCCATGCAATTTTTATAGAAATTGAAACCAATAGAGAAGTTGTAGACAAAGGCAGAGAAAAATCAGACCAGTGTCTAAGTGGAAGTGGAGTGACCAAGCTGTAAACAGTTACTCAGATTCAGAAGTCAAAAGCCTTGAGATCTGGATCACAGATGGGTTCAAATCTGGGGACAAGATTAGCATAGTTTAGGATCTAAGTCCATGCATGCTGTATTAGTTTCCTACTGCTGTAACAGCGTGGCTCAAGACCTCATCTTACAGTTCTGGAGGTCGGAAGTTCAAATGTGTCACGTTGGGCAAAAATCAATGGGTCAGCAGAGCTGGTAAGCTCTAGGGTGGAATCACTGCCTTGCCTTTTTCCAACGTCCAGAGGCTGCCCACATTCCTTAAATCGTGACACCCTTCCTTATTGAATGCCAGCAATGAACTCTTGAGTCTTTCTCATATCACTTTGACCTCTGCCTCCCTCTTTCAAATACAAGGGCCCTTGAGATTACATTGCACTCTCCTAGTTAACCCAGAAACTGCTCTCCATCTCACGGTCATCCAATTAGCAACCTTAATTCCCCTTGCTATGTAACAAAACAAAGCCATAGATTCTGGGTTTTAAGACCTCTTTAGGGGACCATTATTCTGTCTCCCGCAGACACTGTGCATGCTTTTCACATGGCTGAATGGGATAAGAGATGTTTTCTTAATATACTAAAACTAAAGCAGACTGGACCAAAGAGAAATACATTTCTATGACCACGTCTGACTCATATAACTTGCAGGCTAATTTTTTGCACCGTGATAACAAGTAGAGGTGAAGAAGAACTGCGTGGGGGCCTCTTTCAAATCATGAGGTTTACATAATTGTCTTTTATTCTTTCAAGCACAAAGAACATTTCAACAGTTTTTGTAATAATTCTGTATCCTGCACCATGTCTCTGTTTCTCTTGAAGCCAGTGAGACAGAGAATCACAGCCTCGTTCATTTACTTACTGAAATATTCAAATTAAGTGAGAGGCTGTTTGCCATTTTTAGTGCTGACACTTAGAGCCTCAACTCTGATTTTGCTAATATATTCATTTGGCTTACTGTAACACTCATAAAGTTCCAATGGTTAAGAAATGTTACCAAGTAATATTCTTGTAAATTAATAGAGAGTCAAGCAAGAACTCATGGACATCCTCTGTTTCAGAGATTCTCAAACTGCCTTCACATTTAGTGTCATCTGGGGAGTTTTAAGAAATGCTACACATGGACGCTACCCCAAACCGAATGAGTTAAAATCCCTGGGGATGGGGCCTGGGCATTAATATTTTTTGATAGCTCCCCAGGTGCTTCCAATGAGCAGCTACTGTTAAGAATTATGATGTCTAGTTTTTCCCTTATTTTTCATTCTTCTCTTGTCTGCCTTTCTTTCTCCTACCCTGGGCTTGACTGAAAGATTATCTTTTCCAGGTAATAGAGGGAGTTAATTGGAACCTCCGCTTTTGTTGAAGCTGCTAGCCTGTATTTCCTGCAGAAAACCAAACTGGTTCTTTACAGCAGCTGCCTTACCTGCTTTTCTGAATCAACAGATAAATAAATGTACAAACATATTCACACAGATAAAAATGGAATCCTTGCTCTGGGCACAAAGTGGTTTTATAAAACACTCAAGTGTTTTATATTTACTAGTGGTAATGTTTTTAACAAACAGATGCTGAGTTTTGATTACCTTAAGACATTGGCCAGTTTGCTGTTTCCAGGTGAAAGTATGTGCGCAATGTGAGTTATTTGTATTTATCTATGCATCTCTTCAAACCAACCAGGTTTAAACTACTTAGAACCAGCTCCATAACAGTTTATACTTATGTACAATGTTTGGACTTAAATTACACTAAAGACACTATGAAGTGTCAGAAAAATTAAGTGCCTCTGGTGCCGTGGCTACTCAGAATACTATTTTATTTGTGAGCTTTGTGACCTGCAAATATCTGGGAAAGAGGGCACAGTGACATATAGTGTTTTATAAGAGACAATTCTGAATGAGTATAACATCATATTACGGATTGGGAGGAGAAGGAAGTTCATTTCCTAATCTAACTGTCTATTTATCTGTAGCCCACAATGAAATTGTGGTAGTTTTTTATCTGTCCCCCTTGTGCGATAATGGATTTGGTCAATATGTTTTAAAAGTATTATTATGCAGAATTAAAAATTAGATGCAAGACTTCTCTTTTCAGTGTTTGTTGAACCTCCTGCTGATTCCGATTTTCTCTCCGCTTCTATAGCAATGTTCCCAAAGTGAAAGCCAATGCTGGACATGTGTCATCCTTTCGTTCATGTCTAGGCTTCTCGAGGGCTCCCAAGTGAGAAGCGATTCACATTGTGTAAAGTAGGGCTTTACAGCAAGGCATCTGACTGGAATCTGGAGGCGAAGCAAGCCTGCTTCAAAGCTATAGTGAAAGAAGGTCTCCTTTACTGAAACCTTCTCAAAGGGATAGGAACTCATGCTGAAGAAAGAGAGAATTGAGATGTATTCTCACCAACTGGGTCTCGATGTCTGAGAAGTCCTGTTGCTGAGGCGCCGCGTCCCCACACCGAATTAGTAGTGCTAAAGTCTGAAAGAGAGGTGACCTCAGCAAAGAGCGATTCAAACAGAAAGCGAGTGGAGAGGGAGGGCATTTCTCTGTGCCATGTCAGCACAGCAATTGCTGGAGCAGAGAGGAGAAAAGTCCCTGCCTGGTCAGTGAAGAGCAAGGACCTGTGAAAGAGCAAAACGAAGTCACAGAAGGGCTGAAGATTCCTGCAGTAGCATCTTTCGTGAAAGTGGCAGGGAAGTTTTGTTCTCCATTTGGGCATTTGGCCAAGCACAGGGGAATCACCAGGAGTAATGGAAGGTGGCAACTCTTTCTCAATGAACCCCTCTGTAATCAAAGGAAAATATCTGGAAGTGGTTGGTTTCAGTGGCATTGTTGACAGGTGATCCTAGGAGGCTGCTTTTCTTTTTCCTCTTCTGATTCTGTTGTATCCTTCCTGATGTAACTTTGGGCGTAGCAGATTTTACTGTAAATAATGCACTTATCAAATTATTCAAAACAAAATTGCAATTTTAGTTTTGCTACTTATACGTCTGGGTGAATTTGGGCAAGTTACTTAACTTCTCTGTGCTTGAATTATATTTTTTTCTTTTTTGTGACATAGAAAGACTGTGCATGATTAGTGTGAAGATTAAATGTGGCACCATATACCGGTCCCTGGTATATAATAAGAGCATACAAATGTAAGTCCCCTGCCACTGAATTCCACTGAATATTAGTGAATTCCACTGAATGCACTAACTCTGGACCCTTTCTGGGCATGTCTTCAGCAGGCTATACTAATCCCTAGCTATTGTATTCCTATAAATGGACAGAGATGATAAAATATCAAACATGTCAAATTGTCTCAATTGTTGAGAACTTAAATGATGTTGATGACTGGACTAAATTATTTGCCTTCTGTAAATGGTATTTATGCACAGAACACTTAGAGACTTGAGAAATTCTTCAAATTATTAAGTTTGACTGAAACCCCCTGGTGCCAATTACTTGGATAATTCAGGTGAAAAAAGATATAGTACTGTTTTAACATAATGAGCTCCAGTCTCTGATCTATTTTTCATGTTCAGGCATAGCTAGTGAGGCAGGAGGACTGGAACGAAATGATTGCAATTTGTAGCTAGAATATCACTAAATTAGTTCTAATAACAAACTTTGACAAGGAGCATTTATATCATGTATTATGGCTCTTGTATATTTGCAAGAAATTGTATTCTTTCTCTCTTTAACTTTTCTGTAGCTTTCAAAAAGAATGAAGACACTATGGAATATAGATTGAATACCACCTTTGATTTTACTGCATCTAAACTTTGCAACATGTATGAAAATATGTCAACCTGTCATCTCAAGCATGATTTACAAAAAGGTGATGCCTTTGAAAATAATGTTATTTGAAAATAACATTAATGGAAGTCATATGCAAAAAGAGGGACAACTGTGTTCCTTTATGCAGATGCATGTGTATAAATGGTTTGTGGAGGGTGACTTTGGATCAATCTTACTAACTGTCTCTGATCTCTGGGGCATGTAGGTGAGTGTGTGTATTTGATATTTGTGTTTTTCCCTTTTCCTGGCTTTGGTCAGTTCCCCTTTCAGTGTAAATTAATTTTGTGAATTTCTCCAGGTCACTGGTGTCATGGGATTAATCTTTTCCCAAGGATTCCTAGAAATATCTTAAATACTGACATCTGCTATCTTTAATTACACAGATAGAGGGATACTTTTGGACATGGCAATGTTGAATCTTGGGTAGGCACTATTCTGTCTTGAGAATTCCTTTTTTCTAACGTCAATTTCTGAAAGCCCATTTGGCTCATCTGTATTTATTGATACCCTATATCCTTGTGTGATAGGCAGAATAACGGCCCCCAGAGACATCTGTGCCCTAATTCCCAGAAACTATGATAATGTTGCCTTACTTTGTAAAAGGAACTTTGCAGATGTGATGAAGCTTGAGGAATATGAGATAGGGAGATTATCTTGGATTAACTGAGTGGGGATGAACTAACCACATGAATCTAATACTGGAGTAGAAAACCACTCCTGATGTGGTTGAAAGAGCTGTGACCAAAGAAGGGTCAGATGCAACCTCGCTGACTTTGAGAAGAGATCAATGAGCCAAGGATTGCAGACAGCCCCTAGAAATTGGACAAAGCAAAGAAACTGATGGTCTCTTAGAGTCTCCAGAAAGGAATGTTGTCCTGCTGACACCTTGATTTTAGTCCAGTCAAACCTGTTTTGAACCTTGACTCTCATAAATTTGTGTTGTTTTAAGCCCTAAGTTTGTGGTCATTTGACAGCAGCAATAGAAAACTAATATGCCTTGGGTCCATATATGAGATCTTGGTATAAACTAGTGGTGGGAATGGGGTGGGAAGGGAGGAAAAGCATTCTGCTTCATGTTTCAAGTTCAAGGGTTGCCATGTTCTTGGAATTCCACTGAGCGCACTAACTCTGGACCCTTTCTGGACACATCTTTAACATAACATTAATTTTATGTTAATTCCTGAAATGTTCTTTGCCAGAACACAGCATGCCTTATATTTTGGGGCTACGTATAAAACTTGTTCAAACAGAACCACTCCAACTGTATCGTAAATTTACACACTTCTAAGACTCTGCAGATTATATGGTTGTTGTCAGCACTTATCTTGCTCATTCGACTTGTCAGCACTTATCTTGCTCATTCAACTTGTGATTTCTCATTGTGGAATTCTTGCTAATTTAATTAAGGCTAGGGAAACCTAATTTGTATCATCTTTCTCCATTCTTGGGGACTTTAATATTTCTCTTCTTCTTCTTCTTGAGGCTGTTTACTCCAACTCAGTCCACAAAATCTTTCTCCTGTATGATAACTCCCGTAAACATTGGTTGGCGAAAGGGGATTCTGCTACTAGTTTACTAGTAATAGAAGCACATTGTATTGCTTTTTGTTTTAGTTTCTGTTTCAGTCCACCTTTCTACCTCCTACTATCTTTGATTTTGTTCCCTTCCACTTACTTACATGGTTCTTATAAGTTTTGTCGTTTGATATTAGATATCTACAAAATAGCGGTCAAGAGTAAATCTATGTTCAGGTATGTAAGTGCATGCATATGTGTATCTGTATGTGTTTATTGATCAGCAATTTACATCTAAATTGCTATGTGATTTCATACAAACATATGTTAACCTAAACCAAAACAATTTAAACATAAAATGCATTAGGTAATTTTGCCTGTGATTGGTTTTCTCTGTAGACCAATGGGAGTCGATGGAAATAAGTCTATAAACTGCTAAGATTCTGAAAGCCTTTGGTTAGTAAGGGTTATTGCTGTCATCCTTACTCATATCCTACCACATATTCTGACTGCCAGTACTTTTATTTGGTTCATACTGAAGGCAGAAGTACTTTACTTGAAGCCTACTCCATCTCCTTCTGCCCGCTGAATGAGTCATTGAAATACTGTACACTGTCTTCATACTATATGCTAAACTTCATTTAAAGAATATACAACCTATATTCCTTAGCCTCATCAAAACTTGAGTGAAAATAGCATGGCGTGGAATTTAGTCAGAGGTATATTTCTAGCCTGTCTTTGATTTTATTGAGCCTTTTTGCTGTTTACAAAATACCTGCGCTTCCTCGATCTCTACTATTTCCTATACTTATCCTCAACTCTCAAATACTCCTCCTCCACTATTTTCCTTACATACCTCTTAAAATAAAAGATTTGTCAAGATAGACTTAAAAAAAAACACTAACTATCCTTGTAGCAGCAGTACTATTTATAACCTACAGTGAGCATCTCTATACCACTTAAGGCACTAGAAGATGACTTGCCCTGGCTGGATGCAGACACACTCTTACAGAAGTTCCTTTGGGGACAAAACTGTGGATGATAATAAGAAATTTGGAACATGCTAAAAGAAATTAGGAAGAGCAGTTGCAGAGTGCAGATGGTTGACCAGGGAGTTTTGTGACTTTTTAACATAAATAGTTCTGTGAGGCAAGCATCCAAACTAACCAAGCCTGATTCCTTTTAGATTGCAATGCAGGAACAGAAAATTGTAGGAGGGATAATTGTTCATGTTGGATAGAAATGATGCAGAGGTAACTATTCTCTCCCATTCTTACTTGGTAAGGATATCAAAACAGACTAAGGGAACCAAAGCATGGCCATCAAAATATCTTCTTGTGCAACTAGAGCTTTTTGTTTTTGTGTATCATTGTCTCTTGGTGCCAGATACATTTAACTGCTTGCTATATGTTCTAGTTAAATAAATTATGCTTTCTTGAGTGCTGCCTACTCATGTGCGTGTTCTGATGATTCTGGGGTGAATTTACCTACTTCAGTGAACACAGTAATAGACCAGGAGCTTTATCTCATATTCTAGAGGAACTAAGATACTTAGTTCAAGGCATTCCAAATCTTTGGAAGCAGCAAAATGCAGTTAACCAAATGCTATCCTTTAATTGGAAGATAACCCAAAAAGTGAGGGCTTAAGATCGTTTCACACACACACACACACACACACACACGAAATCACTGTGTGTGTGTATACACAATACATAAACACACTTATATATATGTTTACACATATTTATAAAAATATATCTATATATTAATATAGCCATATATTCATATAGCTATGTATGTCTTACTCTATTTCTCTACATCTCTCCCATCTCATATGTTTTTGCCCATAAACTTTTCTGTACTCATTCATCTGAGCCTTAAAAGTCATTTTGTCAGGGAATAATTAAACTTTCAGAATACAAAGCAAAATTAAACACTAAAGTCTTGGTGTCAGGTATTTAGAGTATTTGATAGATAAGTGAAAAGTTTCCAGCTACTACCCCCATCACACTTAAGACTAAACAGCATTTCCAAAGGATGGAGGAGAGGTAAAGGGAGAAAGACATGAATAGGAGCTGTTGGTCCCTGGATAAGAGGATCCCTTTTTAACTCTGGGATCAGTTCAGAGGGAAAGGAAGAACAGAAATCCGGATGGATTTGGGTGTTTCTGAATGCAAAGGAAACCTGTGTATCTTTCACAGGAAAAATGCCTAGGAAGAGAGCATGTCTGAGATTAGGGATGCCTCTGTGGTATGCCTAAGCAAGTGGGTCTGTGTCAGCTACTTGGAGCTGCCGTGGGTCCCAGCATGGAAGTAGTAGAGTGAATTTCATGCTCATGAGAATGGAATGAAGTTCTGAAAATTCAAAATTTAACTGGGAATCCGTATTATATTTCTTAATTCCAGCAACCTTAATTGGGATTCCCCAGCAGAAACCTAATCTTCAATAGATCAAACTTCCTAAAACATGAAATATATCTTGATGCAAATCTTCCCAAAATGTTTTACAAACTGTCTTTTCCTTATATTGTTGATAATAGAAGTTTAGATTTTCAGGATCATTTTTTTTTAATGAAATCAGATTGTATTTCGCTCCATTTCAGAGAAAGATATTTGGAAGTATGGCACTCAATCTCCCTATATGATTGTCTCTAATTGCTATGCTTTACAAATATTTGCACAACTCAATTCTGTGTAAGATAGCATGGCAATAACTGTATAAGGCATGGCTTCTGCTCTAAAGGAAGTAATTCTTAGGTATTTTCATAGTTGTCAACTTCCCAACTGAATGAGAGGTTTCCACTTCTTGATACCCTTGATGTGCTGCTTTTTTCTCTGAAGGAAAGACCAACATTTTCCTTCCCTGTTCACTCAATACTGGGTAAATTGTATGACTAGCCCTGTGCTAGGCACTAGGATATTGAGATAAGCTCCTGAGAAATATAAAATCAATATGCTAATGGAGGATAGAGACAAACTTATAATTCTAATTCAATAGGCTAAATGAAATAATTTTAAAATTCAGAGGGATTTTTGTTTGTTTTTTGCATTGGCAGGCACCGGGAATCAAACCTGGGTCTCCAGCATGGTAGGCTAGAATTCTGTCTGCTGAGCCACCATGGCCCACCCTCAGAGGGATTTTAGGAGAGGAAATGAGGACCATTTAATCCATCTTAAGAGAGGTTTTTCCTGAGATGGTGATATTTGAGTCAAGTCTTGAAGAATCCCAATTAGGCATGGGTTTCTCAGCCCTACTAGAAAGCAGAATGTGGTTAAATCATGGAGGGGATAAGTACCCAGGCATGGGAGGCAGATGACAAGCATTTGTCTTTTGCTATATGGCTAGACGCCAAGCAAGAACTGATGGGAGGTGAAGATGGTGGGGTTCATACTTGAAGGCTATGAGACTCTTAAACCTTAACGAAGAACCACTGAAGGAATTCAAGAAGAATAATGACCCTGTTTTAATAAAAAATGGTACAAAACTGTTTTAGGGTGATAAGAATAAAGGCAGGAAGATTAGGTTGCTTTAATAGCACATTAAAGAAATAACCACATAAATGATGCGGGAAATAATAACAATGAAGAAAAAAGGATATTTTTTTCTCCCCATTCTTTATACTCCCTCCAGAATTCAGGCAAAGATAACATTTAGATGTAAAATTGGTAGGAATTGGTTTCTTACTGATTTTAGGAGAAAGATGATTTACACATTTCTATATTATGTCATAGAGTGCCAGCAAATGAGATAAGTTTTAAGGGTGGAGTAGGTCAGGTGGTAAAACAATGAATATATTTTTAGAGATATTGAGTTTAGATACCTGGGGAACATCCAGAGAACATTATCTAGTGTGTAGTTAGGAGAAAGTTCTGAATGTTCAGGAGAAAGATGGATAGATAAATAAATAGATGGATACATAGAGAGAGATGCATGGATCTCTAGGTTCACAGATATTTGTTAGTTATTAGCCCATGTGTGGCCATTGAAGCTGTGATTTCCTGAGCTTATCAGTATGTAGAGTCAGCTTAGAAGAAGGATGAGTAAATGGGGGCCATGAAGGAGACAGAGAAGAAATGGCCAAAGAACTAAGAGTAGAAGCAATAGAGTGCATTTTCATCACAGTCCAGTGAATTCTAAGAAAGAGGGTAAGATAAACAATGCAAAATGATAATATACAACATTTTTGAGTACAAAATTGCCATTGCATGCTCCTCACTCTGATGACAAAGAAGTCCAGTAAGTTAAGAACCAAATTCTTTGAAGTAATTAGGTCATTGTTGCCATTTTCCTATTAGCATAGGGAGGGGAAAACCAAATTTCCCAGGATTAAATGATAAATGGAGGTGATAATGTGGTAAAAGCAAAAAGTTTACATGAGATGGTAATGTAAGAGAATGAGAGTAGTGGAACATCTGCCCCATACTTCTGATGAGTGTGGGTCCTGGGATTGTGTCTGAAACTTAGGTTCCAGAAAGTAGAGTTGAAAGCGTGAGGCAAGAGGACTAATTCATTGATGCAGGATGTGTACAAAATAAAATCTGAGGCTTATCTCATGGGTTGGGGTTAGGAAGAATACCAAGTCCAAGGAAGCAGACTAAGTTCAAGAACCAGAACCTAAGAAAACATTGGTGATAGTCAATGAGCAATACATGATTTTTAGGAAGGGTCAACCTTCTCAAGAAGTTAAAGACTTCATTGCAAAAAGCTTTTTTTTCTTGAGAAAAGTTTTAGATATTTAGAATGCTTCCTCAATAAAGAAAGTCAGAGATAGATAGATAGAACTAGGGTTAAAAGAGGGGCTACTTTTTTATGGGAGAGAGTTGAGGATTTTGGGGGTTAAAAGGAATTAATCATTTGAAAGACAATGGAAGGTCAATGGATTTGGATACTAGAGGACCAGGTGAGAATGAATTCAAGGACAATGATCAAGTGAATACTTTTAGAAAGGACAAGAGATACCTGTTCCTTTGAGACAGGAGGGCATGAGGATCCTGAGTATTAAAACACTTTTGTTAGAGAGAAAGAGTGTTGTTATAGATCATGTTTGCCATCTTATCTCTTTCCATAAATTTAAACACAAGATTCCTGTTGAGAACAAACACTTGTTCAATTCAGAAAGGGCTTTGAATATAATTGCAATCTGTGGAAGATGATGGCAAGCAAAGGAAAAAGAAATAATGAATGGGTAGCTCCGAGGGCTCAGCCAGAGGTTGGCCAACAGGGTTTGTAGAGACATTAATCTATATAAAGGGGACATTGCAGCTCGGGAGCTTATCAAGGTTGATAGAGATGTAAAGAGTTGAGCTAATCACCTTGTTGCTTTAAATATAGCTCTGAAAACTGACTTATCTCTGTTGATGAAAACTGAGGCCTGGTAAAACAGTTGCCAGCAGCCAGGTCTGGTTTGTAGGTGCAGTAGGGCAAAGCTGGAACAGACCTCAGGTGGTTAAAGCCTCCAGCTGTAGGCACTGAAGCTCATACAGGAACAGATGTCAAGTAGCCAGAGGGGTGTAGGAAAGTACAGTAATTACCCCGGGTGATGAGAGAGCTTATATATTTCAATATATGCACATTCACCACAGAGATATACTCATGGATTTTTAAAATTTTATTTCTAAATTAGCTTTGAATTACCTTATTACTTCATTAAATGTATATTTATATACCTTCACTTTAGCAATTTAATCTTCGCATGTTAGAGGTGGAAAATGTTTTCATGTCTCAGATGTTGTGTATGGTGGTCTACCAAAATAAATATTGAAAAATTGAACATATCTGCCTGCAATTTAATCTACATTACATAAAGAATCTGATTGGCTTGACTTTTTTTTTTTTTCTATTGAATGGGCCATTCTGTTTGTTTGGGGTGTGTGGGGAGGGTTGCTTTTTATATCTTACCAAAGAACATCCAAAGTAGAATTAATCTTCACAGCATAGGGAATTTTCTTGCTTCCTTTCCAATGGGAAACTGACCTGCTCTGACTTTTTAGATACGGCACAGTGATAATTGGCAGAGTGGTGTGGTGGCAGGTTTACCCAGCAGGTCACCTGCACAAAGAACAGCTTTCCTAGAAAAGTTAATCCACCCATGAAGGGCTTCAAATATGCTACTTCTGCAGGGGGTGGGGAGGGGGAGTGCTTTGGTGATACATTCTGCTCAAACCCCAAATGAGGAAGTACATGGGTTATTTTTGATTCAAAGCAAGTAAGGAGATGATAAACAACTGCCTGGTATAACTGGAGCATATGCTTGCTAAGTTCTAATTCTCTCTTTGCTTTGGGACCAGATGCTGTATCCTAGTAATTCCCCCAATGTAGCTGATCTTCAGAATCATCTCGGGAGCTTTTAAAAATATCAGTATCCAAGCCTTTCACAGATAATTTTTGATTCATTATATCTCAATAGGGGTATTGCATTTGAAAGAGGTTCCAGGTAATTCTTTCCAGTTTTGGGATCACTGCTCCCTATTGGTGGTTCACAATCCTGACATGGGGTTTATGTGGGGAAGAGACCTCTCCCTGTGGGTTAAGGTACATATTCCAATCCTGGGCCTTCAAGTCCCCAAATGAGAGTCATTGCTCAATACCATTTATTAGACACAGAGCTTTATTCCCTGTGGGCATGTTTGGGATCACATTGCCCACAGAAATGTACAAGGCTACTTTAAAGTTGGGGAAATGTTGACTCTTTGACAGATACAGAATTTGGTCACTGCTCTTCCTTCCACACATACACCTTGCAGGATAAAGGCAGTGCATACTTCCTGATTTACTTCTAAGTCACATGCACCAAGCTTAAAGGCTAGCCCAAGTCATCAAGAAATAATTCTAAACACTTTAAGCTAATACCAGTGCCTATGCTTACCCCCCAAAGTAGAATCATGCATAAAAATTAGGGACAGAGTACTTATAGATAGAGTGGTCCTGAGGGAAGTATTCAGATTTGGGGAGTCTGGGGTTTTGTATAAAGGGTTCTTTAATAAGTAATTAGGCCAAGGTCATCTTGGACCAAGAGAGAGAACCCAAGTCAAAGTATGGGAATAAAACACATGATAAAGTAACAGAGGAAAGGTGAAGAATGCAGTGACTAGATTTAAGTCTAATAATTGGTAGTAGACAAGTCAACGGTGAGAGAAAGTAAGTAATAGAACAATCACAAAGGAACTAGGATGTCAAAGACTGAGAGGACAGTTCAAGAACTAATTCTGCTTACACATAGAGCAAAGTTACTTTTACATGCAGCCCAGTGGATTTATTTACACGTAGGCTCATGGAAGGTGTGTACAGAGCATTAAGGGGTGAGGACACTTGTCGGGTAACCTAATTATGTACTCTTTATAAGATGGTCACATAGAGATATCAGATGTGCTCTACAGTGGACATCTGCCTGTGTCTGACCAGCATCTATAACCCCTCTTCAGTAACGCCGCTCTCTTTTTCTTTATGGAATTGCCCCTTCCTGGATAGGTACATGACCAAGTCCTGGCCTATTTTCATGGTGACATAGATGAGCATGTTACCAGTTAGGCCCCAATGAGTCCCAAACATGAACCAATGGTTGGAAAACTTTATGAGGGAGACATGCATTTTCCACTGGAGTTGCTGGAAGGATCGGATAAAAGCCTGGAATGCCTGGCAGCCATCTTGCTGTAAAGAAAAAACTACCAAAGAATGGAACCACCAAAAGGAAAACAGAGCCAGTAAAGTTTCCTTTCCTGAATGCAGCCATTCGTTAAGCTATATGACCTGGACTTTCCATAGATGTGAAGGAATAACTTCTCTCTCACTTTTGAATTGGATTTTCCAAAACCTTCCATCAAAAAGAGTTATGGCTAATATTTCCTGAAAGATAAAGCTATTTACTTGTTTAAAATGCTGTTTGCTTATGGCTCAAATATAGGGTGTGAGAGATAAAAGCTTTTAAAAGAATGCAGAGTGAAATAAGCCAAGCACCAAAGGGCAAATAGTCTATGATCTCACTGAATTGAAATAATTAGAGTAAACATTCATAGAGTCAGAATCTAGAATATCGATGACTAGGGGATGAGGTGGGGGTTGGAAATGAAAAGTTAAGCTAAAAAAATATAGAGTTCCTATTCAGAGTGATGGAATTATTTTGGCAATGGATGGCGGCAATGGTAGCTCAACATCATGAACATAATTAACAGCACTGAAAGATGTATTACCTCTGAATGTGATTAAAAGGGGAAATATTAGACTGTGTATATGGTAATACAATAAATATTTTTTAAAAATCCATGGAACTACACTATACAAACAGTGAAGTCCAAATTAAACCATGGACTATAATTAATAGTTCAATTATAAAAATGTGCTATCATCAATTGTAACAAACAAGGCAAGGTCTTAGTATTAGGGCAGTATATGGGAATCCTGTATTTTATGTGTGATCTGCAAACCCAAAACATTTATAATAAACAGGAAAAAAAAGAATGCTGACAATAATCGTTTGTTGAAAGAGTAGCTCCAAGTAAAAATATTTGAAATAGATGTGATGGATAGTTCCAAAATATTCTTGAAATTGTCCAAGTATTAAGGTATCAGAGAGGGAGAGAAAGAGAGAAGAGAAAAACAGTCTTAAAAAAGCCTGACAGTGAATGATAGGAGAAAGCTGAAAAGAGATAGAAGATTAAAACCATGTGACCTAAGGGATGATTTATTCTTGTAGAATTTAATGACTGTTTGTTCTTGCCTCTCAGATTTAGAGACAGAAAAGAGTCAGGGACATGTATGATAGTCTCTAGCTAACAACTGACTACTAGCTAAAACAGACAGGTAGATGAGAAAAAATGAAAATAGCCTGGGGGTACTGGTAGGTAGCAGGTTTTCACAAATTATTATTCTATTAGCATGAGAAACTTTTATTGATTGTATCATTAGTTTCATCTGGTAAGAGTGATTTGAATTCTTCTCCAGGTGTTGAAACAAACTCCATAGGACCATGAAAGGAGAGCTAGTCAGAACTTGGAGGGCTGGTGGCACAAAGCCAAAACAACATAGTGGGAAGGAGAGATTGGTAAGTGAAGAGAAACAGGTAACTTAATTAAAGTCAGTCAGTCACAATCTTCTTTCTCCATGAGCTATAGCTAAATGAATAACCTATAGCAGGGGTGCTAGCTTGAGGCTAAGCTGCGCCCATTTCTGGAGTTTAGACATTTCTGGGTACACCTGGAAATTCGATCAGATGCCTAAAAGATGCTGTTGAAATGCATGACTGATACATCACCTGGGAGACAACTCATCTTGAAGCATGGCTCAATAAACTTGGTGCTTGGGGTAGGAGAGATACTGAGTCAAGTCTGACCCTATCGGACTTACTCTCTGACTGTGGCAGTATATAAGGAGGAGATAGGGATGCATGGACAAACTAAAAGAGTGGTTCCATGCACTCACACAATCAATAAAAGAGGAGCCCACAAGCATCCCAGCTTTATCGTCTTTCTCAAGAAGTATAATGCAAACAGGAGAGAGACTCACCTAAGTCCCCACAACCTAGAGGGCCCCAGGCCATTTCGATGTTGTCTGGAGTCCAGTGCACCTGTGGCAGCAGTGTCTTGTAGGGGACAGCGGTGGCATCAGGCAGAGGCATCTGGACCCGGTAGAGTGTATAGCACTCAGCTGCAGTTTTGTAAAATTAGAGTGTCATCCTGGAAGAGACATCTATGCTCAGAGTAGTGGAGGTGTCTAGTGGGCATGGCTGAAGCTGTAAGGATGTAATGCAATGTTCACCACAGGCACCCATGATGGAGAGGGGCTGCAGGACGTGGTGGGGGAGGGGTTATTTCCAGTGGACAGCTTGGAACCCAGCTGAGACCGCAGGGACACTCATGCTGTCAGAGCCAGGAGGGAAAGGTGGAGTCCAGTGATCTGACACAGCTAGAAGAGTCAGCAATGCTCAGGGATGCCGCACTGCAGTGATGAGACCCAGCCGGGACTCCCCAGCTTTCTGAGGGCCTTGGGATCCTGCATTAGGCTTTAGGAACAAGAGCCAGTGAATGTGGCTTGAGGCCAGAAACAGTTGCTCACACACATGGATGTTTATAGAGTTAATTTCTACCCTGCTTCTAACCTGCACCTCTGGCAAAGTAGATTTCAGTCTCTATGAGTATTGAGAGGCAAACCCTGCCCCCCTGCTACTTCTATTAAAACTAAGAGTTGTTTTTCAAACCATTTAGACAACTAGTGGTCAGCAATATGGATGTTAGGCTCCAGCAACAACGAATAAAAGCTGCTCCTCTCATTCCCCATTTTCCTAGACCAATGAATTCACATAATGCCATTTTGACATTGTAGAGATAAGTCTATTAAAATATGAATTTATGGTTACTTTGTCCCTTATGTTGGTCCATTTAGCATAATAGCTGCAATTGACCTAAATAGCAGAAGGTACATTTTATTCTAAGTGTTTGAAATTAAAAGAGATTGGATGATTTTCTTGTATATATCATTGTTGAAGTTTTTGTTACACTCTGAATTAATACAAAAATTGCAGTAATAACACAATTGCATACACCTGGAATGTATTATAGGCCTTATCCCAAGCCCCTCTTTCATAATGGGCCTTTTTATCTATGTAACTGAAACTCAGTAACATTTTAAATGTTTGAAATCAGAATGTTTTAAAAAACAAACTTGGAGAAATATAATCAACATAGCAAGCAAGGTAGTAGGTTATGGGAGCTCGTGAAATAAGAATTTACCACCTTTCTGAAATGTGTTTTGGCCAGGTTCATCAATAGCCATAAAATGTGCATACCCTTTGATCCAGCAATTCTCCTTCTAGGATTTATTTTAAAGATACAATTAAGGATAGGCACAACAATTCTAGCTAAATTACAACATCCTTGATACAGTAAAGAAGTAGAAATAAATTAAATATCTAATAATAGGAGCTTGGTATCATAAAACACTATACAGCTCTACAAAAAAGACTAGGTAAAATTTAAATTAGTTTTTTTATACTTTTTAATATTACAGTAAAATGCAAACATGGAAGACCATACAACATGTGTGATTCTTAATGTTATTTTAAGTGGTGCCCTCTTATAAACAGCCATCCCTGAAACCTTCCATCTGCCCCATCCTAATCACAGTCTTTCAATCTCCATAAAGAACCGCTGTTCTGATACAGCAATCACTTAACTGGAACTTCATTGGTTTTCTCAGCCAAGGGTTCATCCAAGACACTGTACTTTAGTCTTGCCAATTAATAAAAGCGAAATCTAAAAAAGCTTAATAGTCTTTTAAGCTGTTGATGATGAAACATAGATCTGCTAGTTATTTGGGATTGTAAAGTAGTCATATTTTAGTTCTATCAATTCTCTCTAAAATTGCTTAATTGGAAATCTATTATAGGATTCATCTTTCTACTATTTGGTTACCAAGTGAGACTGTCCCTAGGGGAGAAGCAAGTTTTCTATAGGAACTGCAATTGCCGGTTTTCAAGACTACTTTTTATTCCCCTTTTCAGCTTTATTTAGTTCCTGGTTCTAAAAGGAATTGTATTTAATGATCAACATCGATCTTTATTTCAATGTCTCTCAAGACATTTTGGTTATCTGAACGCTTTCTCTTGTAGATTACTCAGGAAGGTCTCATGAGAAAAATAATCTACTAGGTTTTGCATCTTGATAACAGTTTGTGTCCTTTATAATACAAAGCTAGTTCTACTAGACATGAATCCTTTGTTTGCATTTCCTTTCTTTGAGTCTCTTAAATATGTTTTTCCATTTTAATATGACATAAAGCATTGTGTTAGAGAGTCAAATGATGATCTAATTTTATATCAGTGTATGGCCCTGTTGTTTTCTAGATGCCCAAGGAATTTTTTTTCTAAGTGTAGGATTTTTTCCTAGAATGTATTAATGTTAATTATCCTGGCTTGATATTCTCAAGTACATAATGTGCTCTTCAAAGTATTTTTTTTTTTTTTAATTTTCGGAGCATTGTTTGACATTATAGCTTTTAGTATTTGCTCTGATTCTTTGCATTGGTTTTTGTTCTTCAGGGACTCCTATCTTAAATATTTGTCATTTTTCCTCAGACAATTTCTATCACACTATTTCTTTATGATATAAGATTGTTCTTCTTATATTCAATTTTTCTTAAATAAAAGGGCATTTATTCAATCTGGTGTTCTTTCTGGTTTGGAAGCATTTTTTTGAAATGTTTTTTCCTGTTATTTCTAATTGTATTCCGAATCCTATACCTCATTTCTGAGACTTTCTATTCTGACTTCTGTTGTTCTTTTACCCTTCGCATCTCTTTTTTAAAGTCTTGAAATGGAAATGGAAGCTTAAACATAGATCTAGTTTGTAGTCACGTCTGTCTGGTATGCTTTCATTGTCTGCAGAGCTGTTGCTCTGCTCCTTAGTTTCTCTTTCTTCATATTAACTTTGTAGGGGGGTTGGCCTTGATACCTTTTTGTTGTTCATTTTTATGTGAAATTAGTTTTCCTGAACTTTCAGAATGTGGTTCAGGGTAACACTCGGGACAGATTTTAACTTCACAGGTCTCTCTCTTCTATTATTTTTGTGTAGTGCTCCTAAATATCATTTTTCTGCTTTTTTTCCTTTTCTGAATTTTGATTTGTTCCCAGCAGTTCTTCCTTAGTACCTGCCAGGTTGGAAACCAAGGAGTGCAGATGCAACCTTTAGGGTGGAGGATTAAAGTGACTCAAGCTTTTATTTTTCCTCTCTCTTTCCCCTCTCTTATTTTGCCTACCATAAATTTATGCCATGTATAATAGAGCTTTAGTTTAAAATGGGAATGTAAAGCAGAGGAATTTAGACAGCAATAGCAAACCTCCAATGCTCACATTCTAGATTCACTGAATTATTAAAAGAAAAGATAGTAACTGAACGCCTACGATGAGCCGGGCACTTGGACTGCAATGTAAACAGAGCAGGCATGGCACTTAAATATATGGCGAGCTTGTACAAGTACTCCAGAGTTCTTCACGATGACATCTGGTAGGCTTACCCAGCTAAGACTCCTTCCAACAGAAGAGGGAAAAGCTGATTATAACGTAGTGTAGGATTATGCCTCCCCATTGCCAGAGGCATTTAAACTAAACTTCATTAATGGAGGATAACACAGCACCTCTCTGCCTAGCGGCTGACTTTGTAAGTTTCTGTCTGCTGCCGGGTAGTCACTTTTATGCAATGTATGCTTCTTCTGTTGTAATTACTGTTGTGTCTCTTACCACTTCTTTTGCCATTTCCTCTGAAGATCTCTAACTCCTGGGATTAGCAGACTGGCTGCTGGAGGCAGGAGGAAAGCTTGTGGTTTTTGCTGCCATTTACATCCTGACTATTTTCTACCTCTTGGAGTCCCTGATTCTATCCTTAGGGTCACTTATTAACTTTCTTGATGCCTAATTCTTCTTGCAAGTGGTTTTTTTTCATGTTACTAAGTGACTTATTCTATCAGTACCTCCTCAGTACAAATGTTAGAAGGAAAGAGGCTGAAAGGACAAGCTAATTCTCACTCAACCACTCTCTCCAAACTGACTGTTTCATGATAGGCAACTTGCACATTGACTGCCAATATAGAAATTTATCTTGTTCCAGATCATCTGTTGTCCTATGAGTGTTCACCATTTGGACAGGGACAAATCTAGAGCTTTAGCCTTCAGGAAAAGGATGACATGGCAAGTAAAAATGTAACTTTGGTCTAGTCTGGTAATTATATGGAAAAGATATCAAATATGAATGTAGTGTGCTAATTTGATACTATTAAATATTCGAGGTTTGATGTACACTATACAGTGAACCTTAAGTTAAACCATGGAACATAGATAATAGTACAATTATAAAAATGTGCTATCAACAATTGTAACAAATATTCCACGCGAGTGTAAGGTATTACTAATACGGTGGTATTTGGGAAGCCTATATTTTATACATGATTGTTTTGTAAACCCACAACTTCTTTGATAAATAAAATAGAAAGATTAGTATCACTATAAATTCATGATCACAAACCTTTAAAAAAAACATAAAACATTTGAGGTCTGATGATGGGTTGAAGTGAAGACACTTATTTTTCCCCACATACTCTAGTTTTATCACAGTGATTACCAAGTAATTAATGGAGACATCTGTTTGAGGTAAGGATGGCTTCGAAAACAAAAAATACCTTTATATAGTCACTAAGTTTCACCTAATATGAAGTGAGCACAAACAGAATAGAAATATAGGTGCTTAAACAATAGATGAAATCCAAAGTAGGCTAGATATAATGCCTACAGATTCATACAAGACAGTAGCAGACATTAACTTTTTTTTGAATAATCAATCAATGATGAAGAAATGAAATGATAACGTGCTTTCCCCCCATTTATACTTAAGAAGTAATCTGTGGGAGAATTCTTTCAGACCATACATAGATCTTGTTTTCTAACATTCCAACATGTTGCCCAGTGTCTTTGCAACTCTTGATTCCCATTTGAATCAATGATTGCAGTGAGGGTTACAAACTTGCAATTTTCTGTTTCATTCATTCCTTCTACATTTATTATCTGGTATTCTTCTGTAAAGGAAAACTCATATCCCTGCCCCCCCGCCCCCACCCAGACTCATTCTTTTCTAAATATCATTATGAACACACTGACTCATTTTTATTCAATGTGTTGCAATTCATCACCACCATGATTCTTTCTAATGCTCAAATTGTCCTTAGTTTGGTCAGTGGAAGTCCCTTCAACCAGCTTCTGTGCCCTATTAACTTGACCTTATTACTTCCTTGTCTTCTGGCATAATCAAATTTTTGAGGCTCACCTTGTACTTCCCTACCCAAGAACTAGAATCAGCCATTTATCTAAGGAAACTGGGTCCCTTTCACAGTGGAGACAGATATGTAGAAATCAAGATGTGATACCTAATTTCACTTATTGGTCCTGGACTATCATTGCATCCAAGCCATCTTAGTGGACAGAGCTGCAAAAAAAAAAAAAAAGGTATGTGTGCTGGTTTGAAAAGAAGTATGCCCCCTAAGAAAAGCTATGTTTTAATCAAAATATCATTTTGTAAAGGTAGAATAATTTCTATTCCATGCTGTATGTTTGAAACTGATTGGATCATCTCCCTGGTTGATGTGATTTAGTTAAGAATGGTTGTTAAACTGGATTAGGGGATGACATGTCTCCACCCATTTGAGTGGGTCATGATTGGTTCTTTGGAGTCCTAGATGAAGAAGGAAAATACCTCCCAGGGAGCTTCATGAAACTAGAAGCCAGGAGAGAAAGCTAGCAGATGACACCGTATCCGCCATGTGCCCTTCCACCTGAGAGAGAAGCCCTGACTGTGTTCGCCATGTGCCATT